>PVIW01003363.1:6819-150064 GCA_004026585.1 Noctilio leporinus
AGATACAGAGTTCAAAACACTGGTTACAAGGGTGCTCAGTGAACTTAGTAAGGACCTCAGCAGCATAAAAAAAAAAAAAAAAAAAAAAAAAAAAAAAAAAAAAAAAAAAAAAAAAAAAAAAAAAAAAAAAAAAAAAAAAAAAAAGATCCAGTGAGAAATAAAGTATACACTAATTGAGATAAAGAATAACTTACAAGGAGTCAGTAGTAGAGTGGATGAAGCCAAGTATAAAATCAGCAGTTTGAAACATAAGAAGGCAAAAAACAATGAATCAAAACAGCAAAAACAAACCAAAAAAAAAAAAAAAAAAGAATACAGAAAAAATTGCTGATTGTATAAGGGGCCTCTGGGACAACTTCAAGCATACCAACATTCCCATCATGGGGGTACTGGAAGGAGAAGAGAAAGAACAAGAAACCTATTTGAAAATATATAATAATGAAAGAAAATTTCTTTCATTCATTTCATTCATTCATTTCATTTCATAAAGAAGTAGACATATAAGTCCCAGAAGTACAAAGTCCCAAGCAAGATGAACCCAAAGAAGTCCACATCAAGCGTTATTAAAATGCAAAATGTTGAAGACAGAGAGGGAATCCTAAAAGCAACAAGACAAGAGTAATTAGTTACCTCCAAGGGAGCTCCCATAAAATTGTCAGTGTATTTCTCAAAATAAACTTTTCAGGCTAGAAGGTATTGGCAAGAACTATTAAAAATGGTGAAAAATAAGGACCTACAATCAAGATTGCTAAGCAAAGCTATCATTTAGAATTGAAGGACTAATATCTTCCCAGACAATAAAGAGTGACCAAACCACTGTTATATGAAATGGTAAAGAGTCTTCTTTAAGAAGATAAAAATATGAACAATAAAATGGCATTAAATATGTATCTATCAACAAATGAATCTAAAAAACAAATTAGGAAGGGGAAGAGACTAGACAAAGAAATCTCTGAATGAACCACAGACATAGACAACAGTGTGGGAATTGACTGTGGGAGTGGGGAGTGAGATGGATGGACGAGGGAAAAAGGGGAAAAATTGAGACAACTGTAACAGAATAACAATAAAATTGATTAAAAATAAGCTAACAAGAAGAACATAAACAGAATCATTGACACAGAGAATGTTTTGATGATTGCCAGATGGGTTGGGATCAGGGGAATAGGTAAAAAAAAGGTGAAGGAATTAAGAAGTGCAGGTTGCTGGGATTGTACATGAAGAATCCTGAAACACCAATTCTAAAGAACCTATGCACACTTATGTTCAGAGCAGTATTATTTACAATAGCTAAGTGCTGGAAACAGACTGAGTGCCCCTCAGTAGATGAGTGGATCAAAAACCTGGTACAATGGAATACTACACAGCAGAAAGAACTAAGGAACTCCTCCTACTTTTCATGACAGCCTGGATGGAACTGGAGAGAATTATGTCTAGTGAAATAAGCCAGGAGGTGAAAGACAAATACCATATGATCTCGCCTATAACAGGAACTTAATGGACTAAACAAAGAAGCAAGCAAAATAGAACCAGAGGCATGGAAACAAGGAAGAGACTGACAGTGACCAGAGGGGAGGTTGTGAAGGGGAGAAGGTGAGAAAGAAGGGGAAGGGTCAAGGAACTAGCATAAATGACCCAGGGACATGGACAACAGGGTGGGGATTGACTGTGGGAGCATGCAGGTGGTGCAGCAGTGGAGAGCAACAGGTGAAAAATTTGGGACAACTGTAATAGAACAATAATAAAAATATTGTTAAAATTTAAAAAAGAAGTACAAATTGGTAGTTCCAGAATAGTCCCAGGGATGTAAAATACAGCATAGGGAATAGAGTAGCCGAAGAACAATACACATGAACTATGGACATAGACAATGATGTGGTATTGGGCATTGGCTGGGTGGAGGGTGGAAAAGGGGAGAAAATTTGGACAACTGTAATAACATAATCAATAAAATATAATTAAAAAAGAAAAAGGTTCAATGACTTAAGCAAAGTTATATTAGTAGTGAATGGCAGCAACTGGATTGCATTTCATGTCTCCTGACATCTAGTGCTGTGGTCTTCCTTTCACAACATGCTTTCAAGTTTCAACTCTTGCTTGGTTCTTTATTACATTTGTTTCCTCTCATTCTCTTGCTCTTTTCCCAGACATCTCTCTTTTCCCTATTGGTAAGACAAAAAAAAAAAAAAAAGCCATAGTCTAATTTTTTAGAGTTTGGGAATCCCTTGCAAGGTGAGGTTGTTACAATTCAAAATTGAGTTTATGACAGACTAGATAGGATGGGTAAATTACACTAGTCACATGACTTCTTATTCATATTTATGGGCTTTGTATCTTTTGGACATCCTTTTCTATCTTGTTTCCTTGTTATGGTGTGTGTACATGTATGTATGAAAGGCAAAAGGCAGACAAAGACTGACTTATTACCTTAGGTAATTAGATCTTGGATTTCATCTGCATGAGAGTAATCTCTCTATGTGTCACGTCTTTATAAATAACAGTGTGATATCCTACTTGCAAGGGCCAATTTTCACCCTTGTTTTACTCTGATCTATAGTAACTTCTTTGAAAATAGGATATATTATTTTTATTCATAATTTTTGTATGAGGTACATTTTTAGCAACTTGTTAATCTGGGATTTTTCTTCAGTTATATTTATTTCTTTGCTTGTTGTCTGAAAGCATTACTATGTAGAGAGCTGGGCCTCTGTCAGTCAGAATATATCCTTTAATGGGTGAGATCATATGGTATTTGTGTTTCATTGACTGGCTTATTTCACTAAGCATAATACTCTCCAGTTCCATCAATGTTGTTGCAAAGGTTAGGAGTTCCTTCTTTCTTTCTGCTGTGTGGTATTCCATTGTGTAAATGTACCAAAGTTTTTTGATCCAATCATCCACTGATGGGCACTTAAGCTGTTCCCAGCATTTGGCTATTGTAATAGCACTGCTATGAACATAGGGGTACATAGGTTCTTATGAATTGGTGTGTCAGGGTTCATCGGGCATTGTCCTAGTAGTGGAATTGCTGGATCAAAAGGCAGTTCCATATTTAGGTTTTTAAGGAAACTCCATACTGTTTTCCATTATTTTTCTTTTTTTTTTCCAATCTATTCATCACCCCCCAACAATCCCCATCCTGAGCTGTCAGCCTATTCTCTATCTATGCATCTGTCTCTATTTTGCTTGCTAGTTCAGTTAAAGTTGAATACATATGGGGAAAAACTCACTCTCCCCAACTATAAAATATGACCTTTTAAAAAATTATGTACCTTTTTTTTCTTCATGATTTTTACTTTTTGGCTTAGTTCTGCAAGAAAAGTGACCAAGTAAAAGGAAGTTCATATTAATAGCAAGAGATAAGTTTTAGAGACTAAAGTCATGATACCTAGAATCATATATGTCATTTTTTTTAATGACCATGAAAACAGGCCAGGTTTCATTGAGAAAGCATAAGCTATACTTTATACCAGGTATAGTGGCACATAAATTTTTTGGCATTGGGTATCTTTATCATTATTTATGAGATTTCATGACAATTCTCTTTCTTTAACAAAACCTGTGAGAAATAAAATCATGACCCTTTACTGCTGTCTGCTTATTGCTTATGTGGTACTCACAGGTATACCAGGGTGTTTTGTTGAACATAAACCCATTTCTCAAAACACGAATATTAAACAAGGTCACTCTATGACCATGACAGCACAAGGCAAAATAAGACCATTTTGAAATTATGTCTGAGCAGATAAAAACAAGCACACTTTCCAAAGCACAAAAATGACTAAACATCTACTATTCTGGTAAATGAATAATACTTCTTCACCAGCTACAGTTTTAGCCCCACTGCATTCCTTGTGCCTCCTACATAAAAATCATTGAGTTCTAACCACCTAATTACTGCTGCTTCTTGGGAAAGCCTAATATTTATGTACTTAAACCCTCCTTAGAGTAACCTGATGGCAAGCCTAAATCCTATAACAAGTTCTTTTCACTGAAATGTCCCCAAAATTCCCTATGGTGTGTTGTCACCTCATTGGAATGAACCAAGAGATTTAAATAGGCTCAATGATAAGTGTATTTCTGATAGTCTTTGACTGGGAGACATTGACTCCTGAGTGGCATCATGCACTTTTTCTTGAATTAAGAAGACAGACAATCCAATTAAAAAATGGGCAAAGGACACGAACAGACACTTCTCTGAGGAGGATATACTGAGGGCCCTTAGGCATATGAAAGTATGCTCAACATCACTAGCCATCAGAGAGATGCAAATTAAAACCACAATGGGATATCACCTTATACCTGTCATAATGGCCATCATCAACAAATCAACAAACAACAAGTGCTGGTGAGGATGTGGAGAAAGGGGAACCCTAGTGTATTGTTGGTGACAATGCAGACTGATGTAGCCACTATGGAAAACAGTATGGAATTTCCTCAGAAAATGAAAAGTGAAACTTCCTTTTGATCCAGTGATTCCACAGCTAGGATTATACCCAAAGAATCCTGCAATACCAATTGAGAAGAATCTATGCACCCCTATGTTCATAGTAATTCTATTTACAATAGTCAAGGGCTGGAAACTGCCTAAGTGCCCATCTGTGGATGAATGGATCAAAAACTGTAGTACATTTACACAATGGAACACTACACAGCAGAAAGTAGGAAGGAACCTCTACCCTTTGTGACAGCATGGATGGAACTGGAGAGTATTATGCTTAGTGAAATAAGCCAGGCAGAAAAAGACAAATACCATATGATCTCACCTAATATAGGAGACTAATGAACAAAATGAACAAATGGGCAAAATAGAACCAGAGACATGGAAACAAGGAACAGACCGACAGTAACCAGAGGCGAGGGGAAGAAGGGGGGAAAGGGTGTTTAGTCAAGGAACTAGTATAAAAGGCCAATGGACATGCACAACAGGGTGGGGGGTTGACTGTGGGATCAGGCAGGGGGTTGGGCAGTGGAAAGAAATAGGGGAAAAATTGAGACAATTCTAATAGAACAGCAATAGAAAACAAAAACAAAACAAGATAAAACATTTTGTTTTGTAATGTTTATCATAATTTCCCAACAGGCTTTAAGAGCACTGGTTTCAAAAAGCATGGATCTGAATAATGCCTTGACTTACTTATTGTCATTAATGATATACATAGTTATAGGAATTTTATGGTACTGAATGTGCAAAAAAAATGTAGCAAAAAGGTGCAATTTAAACTGATATTGGGAGATTTAGTTAATTACATATTGGTGACACTCTTTGCTGATATTAATTCCCTAGCCTGAATTTCCTTTAACATAATGGCAATATTCACAATTGGTTTTTGCCTTTCTTCCATGCCGACCCTACTCTATTTCCGAAGAACCAGGAGAAACACTTTAGAATTCTCTAGTTCCCTGTAAAGCTGAAAAGATATTAGAATTACACATTTGCCTTTTAAATTTCTAGTAGCATATTCTCATGGGTCAGGTGAAACCAGTTTAATGAAAATTTGGACTGTGACAAAATACGGCGGCTTGTGAGTCTTTTAAAGGAAGAAGGGTTTGATGTGCTGAGATAGTCAAAGGGACAAGGGAAGTTTGGGTTTATTTCCCACCCTCCAGCCTGGATTTGTGAAAATGTTAAGAACGATGAATGATCTTTAAATAGAAGATTTTTCTGACTGTGAGCTATAAACAGCCATAAATGGATTAGCCTGAACAGCTGGGAGCAAAACTGTGGACATTATGCAGGCACACAGAACCGGGTGTGGACTGTAACTAGCATCGCAAACTATTGATTAGCAGTTCCACAGACCATAATAAAACCACCATAGTTAATTGCTAGAAAGAGGCACACACACAGAAACTGGCAAGTTAAGGTGTCAGTTCTCCAGTTTATTGCTCAAAGGCGGCATAATTTGTGTTTCAATAGAGCACATTCACTGTAGGATCTATGAGGCTCAATCAAATACAACCTCCTCTCCAAAATACCACACACACACACACACACACACTGCTTGGGCCTAGGAACATTTTATTACATTTTGTTCCTTTTAGTTAAGAGTCAGTGTCTTTTCTGGCCAAGCCTATTCTGATTCGTAAGCATTCCACAGAAAAAGCCCAAGTTTCTATAGTACAGTACAGCCTGGATAATACTGAAGGGTGCTTTTCAGTATCAGGCCACCAATTTTCTCCACTATGTCAGTGTGAGCTCCTGTTTTTTTTTTTTTTTTTTTTTTTTTTTTTTTATATACATTTTTATTTAAACAGAAGCCATAAAAGGAGAAATCTCATAAATTATATAGATATAAAGGGGAGATTAGGTCTTCGTTATTTTTATTTACACCTGAGAAAAGGTGACAAGTGTTTGATAAAGGACCCTGAGGAGTTTCTCCTTCATTTAATACTCCCAGCATATAATATAGAGAATGTTTAGGCTTATGTCTTATAATGTAATAGAAAGGGCTAATGGGTTATTAAGTTTTAGATTCTATGATAGCCACCCTATTTGAAAAGGTAATACATCTTTTGAGACTTTATTGTAATAAGAAACATGAGGACTATTGGCTATGTCCCTTTAATATTTTTACCCTAGAGTGAATTGCATATGTATGCTCTGGGAGTACAGATCATGCATGTCATCAGCACTGGAGGAAATGGGAGTGTCTTGACAATACAAAATGTGATATAAATGGAATGTATTTCTAGGTACCATGCATAACTATACCTGGCTTCCTGCCACATTCTGGAATATAATTTTTCTTCTGCCATATTCCTGAAGTTTATATACTTGGCAGGCAAAGGCATCATTCATTTTATTGGTTCTGCCCATAGTCATTGATATCCTTGGTGTGTTTTTTTAAGGAATGAGAGAGAAGTTGTTTGCTGTTAGCCACAGCCACTCAGCCTGCCTGACAATTTGACTTACAACTCTGGTCTCTTGGTATCCTACTCTCACAACTAAACCATGAATGTGGGCTTAAACACAGTAATCTGTGTTTTAGTCAAAAAGTTAATATGTAGTAATTGGGCATCTACCATGTGCCAGCCATCTTGGTACTTACAGACAGTGGACTCATTATTAGATTAATTATCTAAACTAAAACTTTTAATTTTACTTAAGGTGCTAATGTCACCACCACACATTTGCTTTTTTTTTTTTTTTTTTTTTTTTTCAGAGTACCATGATGCATGCAACCATTATAATAATTTTTGTTTTAGGTTTTAAGGCAAAAAATGAGCCTTGGCAAAAATGGTATGTACCTCTTAGAAACAGAGGGATTGACCTCAGGTACAGAGATCTTGATAAATTACATTTGTCAGTTAGTATCTTTCCCCTTCTACAAAGACCTTGGAAGAGTCAAGCACCCTAAGAATGAAAAATTCCCTCTAGAGCAATGAATGCCTAGCTGTTTGATAAAGAATAAATTTATACTCAATATTATTTTGTATTAGTTTCAGGTGTACAGCATGGTGTTCTCCCTGGTATTTCCAGTACTCACATGGCATCATACATAGTTATTACAGTACAACTGACTATTTGCTAAGCTGTGTTTTATATCCCAATGACTGTTTTGTAACTACCAACTTGTACTTTTCAATTCCTTCACTTTTCTCACCCATCACCCAACCACCTTCTCTCTGGCAACCATCAGTCTATTCTCTGTATCTATAAGTCTGTTTCTGTTTTGTTTGTTTGCTTATCTTGTTCTTTAGATTTCACATAATGTGAAACCATATAACATTTGCCTTTCTCTGGCTGACTTATTTCACTTGCATAATGACCTCTAGGTCCATCTATGCTCATGGAAATGGTAAGATTTTTCTTTATTATGGCCAAGTAATACTCCTTTTGAAAAGACATAAGACAACTGAAACAATTATTTCAATAATACATTAAACAAGTCTGGAGAACATAAAAGGGATGAACGTAGTTGTTAAACTGCCTTTCCTGAGCAGCTATTGGAAGTTTACCTCTCATCCTGAGCAACTCTGCAGTGGGCTAAACAGCACACCCCAGGAACTTATCTCCAAACCCTAACCTTTAGTACCTGGAAATGTGACCTTACTTGGAAATAAGGTTTTTTAAAAATGTAATTTAATTAAAGATATTGAGATAAGATCATCCTGGATTTGAGGTGGGCCCTAAATCTAATGACTGGTGTTCTTTTTAAGATTTTCTTTATTATTTTCAGAAAGAAAGGCAGGGAGGGAGAAAGAGAGGGAGAGTAACATCAATGTATGGTTGCCTTTCACCTACCTTCAGCTAAGAACCTGGCTGGAGACCTGGCTTGCAACCTGGTTATGGGCCCTGACTGGGGAATCGAACCAGTGACCTTCGGGTTTGCAGGCCAGCGCCATTCCACTGAGCCACCAGCTAGCGCAAGACTGGTGTTCTTATAAGAGAAAAGAGAGGGGAATTTGAGATATAGAGAGACAGAGGAAAGACTATGTGAAGGTAGAAGCAGGGATTAATGTGATGCAACTGAAAGCCAAGGAATGCTGGCAACAACCAGAAGCTAGGAGAGTAGTGTGGAATGGATTCTCTCTCAGAGCCTCCAGAGGGAATCAACCCTGCTAACACCTTGATTTCAAACTTCTGGCTTCCAGAACTGCAAGAGGATACATTTCTATCATTTTAAGACATTAAGTTGTGGTAATTTCTTATGGCAGTCCTAGGTAGCTATTACATTCTTTTTGTTTTATGCAAAGTTTCCTTGGCATGTATTGGGTATAAATGGAGAGGGTTTGTATCTCTTTGTCACTCAATCCTTATTAGTTTTCTCTTGTGATGAATAAATCTGATGTCATTTTCCTATACTCTAAATGCTACCCATTTAATCATTATGTGATTTTGATAGAATACAGACATATCACAAACATGATCTTTCTTTCCTTGTAACTGCTATCACTATCAATCTTAAAAACATAGATCACCAAACATTCTGGGCATGATAACACTTTTCTAGAGTGCCTTTCCTCATTAATATATGACATATATGAGGCCTATCCAGAAGATGTACAGCCATGTAGTATGAAAAATAGAGACATTTATTGAAGAAGATACAAGAAACATTATACATAGGGCAATGACACCTCAGTCCCCTTCAAAGTAGGCACTTTGGGATCTCACGCATTTCTCTCAAACCACCATCAGGTGCCTCATTGTATTTTCCGAAACTTATTGATAGTCTGAGATCTCTTCCCTTTCTAAGGTGATTTTAATTCTGGGAAAAGCCCAAAGTTCCAGAGTGCCAAATCTGGGCTGTAGGGGGGCTGCGTCACCTGGGTGATTAAATATTTCACCTAAAAACTCTGCCTGAGACATGATGCATGAGTGGGCATTTGTTGTGATGAAGGTGAAGATGCCAATCATCAGTTGCCCATAGCTGCATCCTTCTCATTCATCTGAATAGTTTCTGTGGAGGGATGGTCAAGCTTAATGCAAAATTTGATGCAGGTTTGTTGCTTTACTCTCTCAGTCATTTTGAATGCAATGGCCATACAGTCCACATGCTCACTCAACAGCATCTACCACCCCCACTAACTAAACAGTCACACGTGTGCATTCCAGTCCATTCTCCTTGACTGTCACATTACATCTATGTCTTACAAACTGTTCTAATTATATTGTATATTTAAGTGTCTTACTTACAGTTTTAGCAGGAACTTTTCTTTTAAAAAACATTTGGTTCTAGGCTTCAGATATTAGTGAAAATTTTCTTTACAGCTGACTCATTGTCTTGGGATTGGTAAGTCAAACTCTAACTCTTCTTTCTCATACAGGTTTTGATGTTTTTTAAATAAAAATTTCCAGGGAAGAGCAATAGGGGAAAAATTAGAACATTGTAATTGAAAACAATAAAATAAAATAATATATATTAAAAAATAAAAATAAAAAGCTTCATCTTCCTGGAGCCTTGGGTTACTTTTCCTTTTCTAGGTAAAAGGTTAGAGAGAGGAAATTTGTTTATGGTTTTAAATGTACTTTTTTTCCTATAGTCGTTCTCTTTTACCTGTTTCCCAGAAAGGGCTGGCTTAATTCTTAACAGGTCTCAGATGTCTGCCTTTTGCATCTCTCATTAACTTGGCATCCTCTCAATTGGACAGGGAGCAAGGGACATGTCCAGTGTATGATCATTTGGGTACAAATTTCCATACAATATACAGACACATGGCATGAAGTACAAGGGTCATTTTTGATAGCCAAAGCATGTTGACCTTCATGATGGGAATGGAGGAACA
Organism: Noctilio leporinus; assembly: GCA_004026585.1. NCBI lineage: Eukaryota > Metazoa > Chordata > Mammalia > Chiroptera > Noctilionidae > Noctilio > Noctilio leporinus. The sequence goes on from PVIW01003363.1 coordinate 17,053, forward strand.
TGCATTCTTAGCTAATTGTCAGGATATGAGCATTCAGTTTGCCCAGCTTCTTCTGTCTAACTTAAGTTTTATTCTGTCAGGCTTCTTATAATGAAGGTAACACCTCCAGTAGCCACAGACTTATAGGCAGATCTTATCTGGAGCATTTTCATTTGAAATGAAAAAATGCACTCCACTCTTTTTATGTATGATATTACCATAAAGGAAATATGTTGTGGATTATAGAGAGATAAATTTATGACAGACTGGCTAAGGTCCATCAGCAAGAGTGATGTAATAGTTTTAAACAGTCTTCAGTCTGTGAGGAGAGACTGAAAATTGCAAAGATATATTTTGATTATAATATGGAGTTTCTTGAAAACCAGGCAGAAGAATTTAGAATTAAGTAATAAGATGAATGTATTTTTTTATTGGTACTATATATCCTGCCCAATACTTTCCAAAAGTAACATAGGTGAACACTCATAACAAGGCAGAAAAGCAAATTTTATAAGAAAGATAAAGAGTTGTAACTGCTTCTGCCTTCTGCCCCCACCTTTGCCCTAGCAGTTGTAATCTTGGGTTTCTATATTACTCTCATCCATGTCCTGAACCACCACTAAACATATCACATATTTACTTCTTTATTATCTCACTCTTCTGATGAGAATGTGAGTTGCATTAGAGTCAGTGTTTTTGTCTGTCTTATTCTCTTGCTATCCTCAGTGTCTAGAATGACACTGAGTAGTAGTAGATGTCTGCTACATTGTTGCTCTTGAATAAATAACTATACTAAGAACCAAGAAGGGAATTTCTCTATATTATAGTGTTGACAAAATTAATAGTCTATAGTGATGATGGTGGTTAGAATGTGTGAAGTCCTATCATAAGGGGGTTCTTAAACTATTCCTGTCCTTATACAAAGCTAAAAGAGCCTGGTCCAAGGTAATAGCAGGAATAAATGGAAGGGAAAAGGAGAATCCAGAATCCATGGTGTGATCCCATCCTTGTTTTCAGCATAATAACTCCTATTTTCAATGTCATTCTTGCTTAAATGGATACAAAAGAAGATACACAAAATTAGCTCAGAATGGTTTCCACAGCCTACTTTTGGGCAATATCCTGAGCACCATGATTTTTTCTATGAGTTGCTTTCAGAACTATGATGCTGTACTTTTACCATCTCTAATTCCCAAGCAAAGCATGCTTCCTGAAGCCGGAGGGATTCCAAAGACCATTTCTGATTGAGACAAATAGACTATAAATAAAGTTAGAAAAATGTGGTTCTAGAATTGTCGGAACATGGGGCATTAGCGTTTGCAAGGCTGAAGCTTTGGGGGAAGTCTGAAGACCTGCTTCCTTTCTCCCTCTTACTAGCAGGCTAACAGTGTTAAGTCATGCAATAAGCAGGACCATTGTGAGTAGGGCAAAGGCAATGATTGGGGATTTCGACAGAAGGCACATGAAAGCCAAACTCATCCATTTACAGCTGAGAGCCCTGATCCAGTTGAATTTTCTTGTTCTGAATTTCTCAGCCAGTAACTTCCACCATTGAGTTACTGTTCCTGAGTTAGAAAAAATATTTTTCCTAGAATTGGACGTATCTACATTTGATTCTCTTCAGGAATAAATATGCTTTGAAAGAATGTTTTCCGCATGCCTCCTGAGTGGCTGATAATTGTTATTAATAAGATCTCTATCATTTTCCCTGGCTGACCTACAGAGCAAAAGAATAAAAGTTTTAAGGAAGTGAAATTAATAACTCCATTGCAATGTATCATGGAGATAAGCCAGTAATTGCAAGGTCAGATGGGCGCACACTGATAAATTGTTAGCTTGTTATAGTATAATGAAGGAGCAGATATTTTACATAAGTTTATGAATAATGTTTCTCATAAGACAGGAGATTTATTATCCCAGAAAAACTACCCGCTCAACCTGAGACTATCAGCAATCACAATAATGAAATATTAATAACAAATTTGGGAATCTATCAGGAGTAAATTTCATAACCCACTATAATGAGTTTCTTGTTTCTAATTTTGGAGGGGAGCTAAATGAAATATTACTGAAGGCACTAACAGAAGAATATGTTTTATATTGGAGCAAAATCAAGATTATTTTGTCACAAAGAATAGATTTGAAAAGGTGGAGGTTGGGAGAGAACAATAGGAAGTTCAGATAATTCTCCTATTATCATGTTAACTGTTATTTTTCTGTATAATTTTATTTACTTCACATATAGAAATGACTGCATTAGTTAATCTAATTTTAGGGAGGAAATGGTCTTTGAATGCCTTTTTTGTCCCTGTAAGCAACTGTATAATTATACCTTTATATTATAATTCATTGAAAAATTTTATTTGTTGGTTCCCTAGCAACCATAGGAACTCTGGATTTTTCAGCTGAAGCTCAAAAGTAAAATTCCTAACATAGAAGTAAAATACAATGCTTATTACTAAAAGAGTGCTTGTGGTAATTTTGAAAGACAACTGGTAAAAATGATTTCATCAATATATTTTTATTTTTCTGATCAATATAAAACTATATGGGAGGCACCTAGCACAAACCCAGTTTTTAGCTGCTATATATGGCATCCACATTCAGCTTATCTTATTTGTGGTTTTAATTATATTGCGATATCTGAACATTTCAATATGACATAATTACATTTTTCAGGTATAAAAATGTAATACATTTAATACATTTGACTTTAATAGAAAAGAACATAATTTAAGGCTAGTATATGATGCTTTCATATATGTCTATATCCATGACATTTTATACTTTAAGCTGTGTCTCCTACAGTGGAGCTGGGCTCATATTGAATATTTTCTCAGTCCCATTTGTGATTGGAAACATTCGTCAAAAGACAGTTGGTAATGGTCTAAGATTAGGTTATGGGATGGCTATAGCATTGTTTGAATATACTAAAAGTCATCAAACTACATTTAAAAAAAAGAGAATTTTATGGTATGCTAACCATAGCTTAATAAAGCTGTTATTTATTTATTTACTCACTTATAAAACACAGTTTGGTTTCTCAGCACCTGTAGTCCTTATTTCCCTTTCTCTTACTCAGCACTGCCTTTAGACATAGCAGTATCTTCTGACTGGTTTCATGGCCATTATCAGATCCCTCACAAATCCTACATTTTCTAAAAAGTGGTACAATGCATTCAGCTGATACCAGTCAACAACTTTCAAAATTAAGTCTAACTGAGAGATATCTTGAGGCATCGGTGACAGGAAAATTTTGAGATACAATAGTCAGATCTTGGTGTCTAACACTGGTTATAGAAACAACATGGAAACTGAGCATATGCTGTCCAGAGACTTCAGGAAATCCCTGTGCACAAAGTGAAAAAAAAAAAAAAAAAAACAACAACAACTGAGACAAATATTGATGATACACAACAAATCTTCCTATGGTGAGATTGTATACTCATATAGTGTTTCTTTCAAAAATTTCAAAGTCATTGTTCAAAGAGCAGTGTATTTGGCTATTAGTATCACCAAAGTTAACACCAGACTGTGGCTTGAGGAAAATGGAAAGCAGCTCTTTATTTATGTGATATGGATAGCTCTATGAACTCCCAAATGAGGCAGATGGCCAATGTCAGGATCAGGGTTATAATTTCTGACCACAAAACTGAGTAAGATTATTTCATGTAGTATTTAAATCCAGGATTGGTGGACTCATGCCTTTTCCCTGTACGGCATAGTTTCTATTATTTTATAATGATTCTTTCCTGTTTATACCAACATGGCAACTACTATTATTTATCTTTTTAAAAAATTCCATGATTTGTGGATTAACTTTAATTTCCAATGTGGTTATTTGAATGAGATTAACTGAAGAGATTATCGAAATTTCATAATTATCAACCCATTGTTATTCAACTGAAAATTTAAAAATGTCTCATCATTACAAGGTAGGGTGGTAGGTCCTTTGAAGAATTTATAGATGAGCTACACAGGAATCCTGCCATAAAGGCAAAATTTCTAGAAGGTTTTAATACAAAGCAAGATCAAATAAATGCAAAGTAGAGGAGGTGAATCACATATTTGGATCTCAAAGAATCACATCTGGTTGAGAAGATCAAAAAGTGTTTGAAAAAATTAGTAGCACTTCTGTTTAATCTTGAAAGATAGATTACACTTGGACAGGTGGAGATAAGGTAAAGAAAACTTTCCAGAAATGCAGCATAACAAAATGAAAGGCAAACAAGTAGGAAAGAAGTAAGCATGGGACTCACTAAATGTCATTGGTTGTTTTAAAATGATTGTAAAGTTGGCAGTAAGCATATGATATACAGGAGGTATTGTGTTGGCATTATATAAGACCTAAAGGCATATACAATTCTATGCTTGAATCAAACCAGACCTGCAGACAGCTTTATATCAAAATATATCTATTTCCATAGTCTCTTACTAGGGCTAGTTCTTCTACCAAACTTGTGTTTTAATATTCTGGCATCTGCTGTTATCAAATTATAGGATAAGAAACAGCTAAAAGCTATAGAAGTACTGTTAATAATATTCTGAATATCTCTTAGCACCTCTTATGAGATCATGTGAGCCATTTATTTAAAAATGCATATTAGAAAAAGGTTTGTTTCACCTGAAAAACTAGTATAAATTTTTATTTTTGAAGTTTAAACCCATCTCCCTTTTTGCTTTGGCTGCACAGGAGCTCATATCCAAATTTGAGGTTCAATTGCAGCAAATAGATTTTGCTTTGTGTTCTATATAAAATGCTATTTTAATTTTTTGTCAGTACCCATTATGTGCATGACTTTAGTATTTTCACCACATATGCATGTGTCCCTAAATTATACAGAATTTTAATATTTATCGAATGCTTACTACATGCCAGGTGTTGGGTATCAGAGGTAAATGCATAAACCTTGTCCTCAAGGAGCTTATAGTCTAGTAGGAGATTTACTTACATAATAAATAAGCAAACAAATAAATATGTGTAATTTTTAATTTATTTCTGGTCATGTTTTACTTTTTATATTTATCATTAACTTTCTAGATGCGTGCTTATTATAAACTACCTTTTGGGAATGAGGTAGAGTATAAATAAATACCAGAATTATAGGAAAATGTTGCTTTGGGAAAATATTTCATATTTTTGATAATTTTTAAGTGAGTGCACTCAATTGGAATGTTTTTTTGAACCAGAACAATATGAGCATAGTTGTTATTAGTTGATAAACTCTCCAATGTTAAAATCTTTTATTTTTAAAGCAGTAGGAACAGAGAAAATGATTTTTTATGTATGCTATCAACTCTTGAGACAACCCTTACAAAACACAAACAGAAGAAAAAACTCATACTAAATGTAGCAGTCCCATTATAGTCTTTTCCATATAAGTTATTCATATGCTTTAGCCAATAGTGCACTCAGTACAATCAAGTCCTGGACTAAAGGATTTTTCTAGTCCTCTTGATTCATTAAAGTATAAATGGCAATAATGTTCTTCATAATAGATATACAGTGAAGGGTACAAATCAGATTTTGAAGACTCTCTTCAGTCATCTGCTAAAATGAGCATGGTTATGCCCATGGATTCACATTTAAAAGAAACTTTTTGTGTGTGTAAGGCCATAATGGGCAGACTGAAATGAACTAGGACCAACTTCTACCGTCTGCGACTTATTAGGGGTCAGGATCCAGACAAGTACAGAACCAGAAGGTAGGATGTGGTAAGTGCTCACTAGAGCTATGAGCAAAAAGTACCATGTTGGTACAGAGGGAGGTGGTATGAAGAATCACTGGAGAAATTAGGTAAATTTAATGAAGAAATGGTATTTGATCTAGGCCTTGAAAAATTATCATTTTTGGTAAGCATAGCATGTTAGGAAGGGTGTTATGGCGAGAGGAAACAACCTGAACAAAGGAAGGGAGGTACAAAAGTTTAAGCATTGGTGAGTAGTCCAGAGTATTTAGAAAAGAGACTGATAGAAGAATGGAATGCAGTATGAAGTGTGGACATTTTGACAGAACAGAATTATGGAGGATGTCTTATAAAGTGTGAGAGAATTTGGATTTTGAGTGGATAAATAAATAAATGGCATTTAAAAATATGGGAATCCTTATAGATATCATTTCAATATAAGCCTTTATTAGATCTTTGTTGATTTGTCTTTTAGTATTAGTTCAGTGAGAGAATACAATGTCAAATCCATATGAAGAGAGATTATAATCTCCTGACATTTGTGGCTACTAAATACTTTGCAGTTGTGATGAAAGATTGGTTTGTAGCAGGGGGCTTAGATTTAGGTTAAAAGGTATTCAGAGACATACACTGTATGTTTGGATACCTTAAGCTTACAGCCTTAGAGATTTAAAGTTAATATAAAATTTTATAAAAGATTCAAGAAGGATGAAAGTAGGAATGTACAACCCCAGAGAAATACAGAAGAAAGAACTCTAAATTATATTGGAATGCTTGGCAGTCCTGGTGGGAGCTCCTTAACCAATTTGTATGAAGGTCTTTAGCCAATCCATCCTTGTAAGGGCTCTGAACAATTTTTTTGTTTTATCAGGACTGACTAAGGCTCAACTCAGTAGTCTTTATATCTGAAGCTAGTGTGAGCCTTATACAGCTGCCTATAAAATGAGATTGGAAAAGCCCAGAAAGACCTTTCTGAGAACGGCTATCATCCTCCACATAAGTTCTGGTCAAGAGGCTGTCCAGCTATACAAGTGCTTTCTTCAAGAGGTAATTCCCAGCAAGAGTGACTCTTTATGTGTGTTTGTCACAACAGTTTTCCTATTTATGGTAACAGTGACACCATTATGAGAAAAATTCTGGACCTCAATATATAAAATGAAAAAAACTGTGGAGGTTTTCTTTCAGTTGACACAGGGAAGTGCTGAGCTCACCCACTCTCATGAAGCACTGGGTGAAACCAGAGTTCTGAAGAAAACAGACTACAGTGTTACCAGAGACATAAAAAGCATTTTGGGCCCTGGCTGGTGGCACAGGGGATAAGGCACCAGCCTGCGAACCCAAATGTCACTGGTTGGATTCTCAACCAGAGCACATAATCAGGTTGCAAGCCAGGTCTCCAGCCAACTCTGTAGCTGGAGGCAGGTGAAAGGCAACCATACATTGATGTCTCTTTCCTTTCTCTGCCTCTCTCCCTTCCCCTTTCTCTAAAAATAATAAATAAAATCTTTAAAAAATGCTCTTTAGGAGGGAACATGATGTTGACATAAAGGGAAGGTTTTGGAACTTGGGTCCACTAGGATAGGGCCAATCATGTGGGACAGTCAGTGGGACACTGAGAAATCAGAAGCAATATGGAGCTATGAGGATTTGCAGGGGTGGGAAGGAGAGGAGGCAATCAATAATCCTTATTGATTAGGATATGGATAGGTGCTGAAAGGAGTAGATGTCCACTATGCAGCCTGACAACATACTTTCCCCAATCCAAGATGCTTCTATTTTGTTTGTTTCCTCTTTACACTATATTCTGCTTGCCTACCAACTAACTTTTCCTGATAACTTGATTTCTTGCTTCTTTACCCCAACACTAAAAACATCCTGAACTTCTTTGGTAGTAGGAATCATAAGAATGCTTCCAGAAAATTCAGTTTAATATTAGCCCTTCCCTCTTTACTTCAGGTTGTATCGATATCCCTTCTACATCTTCAATTACACATCCTCACATAGTTGGCTTATTGTTTCCCTCGTTATGTAGACATCTCTGTTTCTGGGTCCTAGTTAGAACATATCTTTGAGTGAATTGAAGCAGTCTATGTGTCCCTTGGCTCTTGTTATCCTGCATGATTCACTTGCCTTCTTCAAAACTTTATTTCATGCTGTCTCTTTGATTAGCACTTAGAACTTCGTATTGTATATGCAGAGGACATTTGGGAAGACCAGATAAGACCCATTTATCTGGCAACAGAGGGGACACTTGTTTTTTGTTCTCACTTCATTTTAAACAAATACTTCAAGCCCAGCCTCGATTTAGGGTGACAGGTTCCTCTGAGATTCTCCTTCTACTCTTACTTGCCCAGCAAGAATTTTTACATCTCTGCAGGGTCTGTTGTCTTGCCCTTGAAATTTCCCATGCTTTGGATAAAGGGGACTTGGCCCTGGGTTGGAACCCTCCCTCTGCTGTAATATATACTATTAAGCAAATGGTACTGAGCAATGTTCTCTCCCCAAGTCAAAATGCTCCCATTTAGGTAAAATTTGAGCCTGCTGCTGTCAGTTAGGAGCCAGAATGGCAAAGGGAAATACAATGTAAAAGCAATATGAGTTTGACTGAAATTATAATAAGTGTCAGATGGCACCATTACTTGCATCCCCATAGGCAGACATTAGGAAAGCTCTGTAATGTAATGGCTGGAACAGAATTTCAATACTGGAAGGAAGAGTGGCATTCCAAATGAAAATGTGAAACAAACATGTTAACTCTTTAAGGTCCCTCAGGGGCCACAGATGTAGAATGAGCAGCCATAATATTTTATGTTAGTTTAATGAATGAAAAAAGCTCTAGAATATTATCTATTTATATACTATTAATATTATATATTAATTATACATAATAAAAGTATATATAGTGCATGTATGTGTTTTCTGTTTGAATATTAATAAATTAAGGCATACTGTCACATTTAGTTTCAATAATTTGAGACAGTTGTTATACACGAATGAATTCTGAGATAACTGAAAGTTACTCATTTCAAATGTGAAGTTAGTTTTAACTTGACCATTTTGTGGAGATAATTTTACCAATTAAGAAGTTAGTTTAATGTGGTTCTACTTTATTAAACTGAATATACCAAATATATACTTTTCTCATTGATTCAGCTTACTATTATAGTGGGAAATTATTGTACTCTTAGGAAAGACTTCATGAAGAAAGTGACATTTTTATCTAGGATTTGAATGATGGCTAGAAATGTGCCACATATAAAATGGGTTAGGCAGTATAGGTATAATGGATAACATGATCAACAACACAGAAGAATGGAAATGTGTATCATATTTTGAGAAGAGTGAACAATTTAATGTAACCAGGGTACAGGTATATATAGCTAATTATATAGCTAGTGAATGAAATATCAGAGGAAGGAACTAGAATAAGAATTTGTGATTAAATTGTAGAAGGTATTGTAAGTTGTTATAAATGAATTTCAACCAGTGTAAAATGGTGATTTATTGAAGGTTTTTAAGCAAGGTAGTGATGCTTTCTCCTTGTGATCTTGTTTCTATGTCTTTACATCTGTGTCAGAGGCTGCATTAAGCAGTAGTTGAAAAGATGCTCAACACCCCTAAATCTCCTTCAGGTTTTTCCCTGATGGACATTTTCACAATCTAATAAAAAAGTGTTACGCAAACAGCTTTAAACCCCTTTCTAATAGGATTAATATTCCCATACTTCTCCAAATTAGAAATTTGGAAGTCACCTCTGCTCTATGTTTATATCTCAATGTATCACAATACCTAAAAAGGGTTTGCTATGGGACAGGTATTTCATTTTTCTGTATTTTATATATATTTTTTCCATTTTAATTATTTAACAATTCCATTATGTAGGTATTGTTGTTATCCTCCCTCCTCCCCCATTTAAAAGAGGAGGAAATTGAGGCTCAAGGAAGTTAAATACTCACCAATGGTCACATGGTGAATAAGTGGCACAGCCCGTACTCAAACAAGTCTGCCTGATTCCAAAGCCTGCACTGCATTGGTAGCACAGACTAAAGGTGACACAGACTTAAGTGAAAGCTTTGTAGTGGGTGGGCCTGGAGATGAGCAATTAAATATGAGATTATTTAGGAAGAAAAAATGTTCTTTCAAAATGTTTACACATTCATTATAGCATCAAATTTGTGGTTCTGGTAGAACCATGTTCTGAACTTTTGGCAATGTCTATATTTGCATAGAAATAGGGAAAAAAGCAATTGAGGCCATTCATTGAGAGTTTTTTTGAAAATACTAGAAACAACTTGGATATTTCTTGTGTGACTTAACTCAGTGTGTCTGTGTACCCAGTGTTTGAGTGTAGTCAGCCAGCATTATTGTTTCTGTATATACCCAACAGTGTGAGACATAAATTATTTAAAATTCAATTGTTTAAATTACTAATTAATTATATTTGCCACCTCATCCCTAGTTCTCTTAGTCTGTAAGTTTGTGGGCCTCTTTTTCCTTACTAACCATCACATTTTTCTAGATGTCAGTTTTCAGAATTCTTTCATACAGTTTTCTTACATAGTCATGTAAATATAAGCTCAGAAGACATTTAGTGTCTTACCTAAGGCAACACTGATAATTACTAATTGAGCCAGACTAGAAGTCATAGTTCTAATTCAGTGTTCTCTCTAGTTAACCACAGCAACCATATTAGTACAGTGCATGTACATAGTAGGTGCTCACTCAATGGCTGTCCAATGGGTGAATGAATAAATAACAGCTAATGTTAGGATTGAATTATGACAGAATTGGTAATAAGTTGCCAGTAACTAATGATTACCAATGTCTGCTATAAATCAATCTTTCATTTTAATGACACATTAAGGATAATTCAAATGAACATTGTAGTTAACTTCATTGAGGATAAACTAGAGTTATGCTGATTTTGCAGTAGCTTTTAGGACTCATTATGGTGGTTAAAGTCATTCTTTTGATGAAATTAATTACATTTTGTTATACAATGATGACTTATGCCATAGAAAGAAGAATAGTAACTCAGAGAACTTGAATTCAAATCCTTGCTCTGGAATTTATTAAATATTTTGATCTTGGGAAAATTGTAAAATGTTCTGAGCCTCAATTTACATCAGTAGATTTGCTGTGAAAATCAAATGAGATAATAGATATGTGGATATTCTTTATGAACTAGAATGTACTATACAAATGCTATTTAGGAGTTTTGTTATTATTTGATGTTTTAGATAAGATTTAAGAATGTTCAATAATAGTCACAATGCCATATAACTACAATGAGAAAGGTACTGTTTCAAAGACAACTAGCCAACATTATATTGTATCCTGATAAAGAAAAATTTGGAAACATGTGATGATTCATTGTTCCCAGGCTTATAAAAGAAAATGTTTCTGCAAGGCAGGCATCTCTTTTTAAATTCTCTGTTCAGGGTGTTGTTTGAAATGGTTATTCAGATAACTGATTGAATGTGAATTTGTGGGAAGCTGACCCATTTCCCACTTTCTGAAGTATGAGTACTTTGTTCACAAAGCTCTGAAGGAGATTTGCTATGTCATGTAATTTACATGTGTGAAAATCAGGTCCAAGTGCCAGTATAATTGTATTTGCTGTTTGGTGTTTATTAGCTGTGCCAGTTAAGTCAAATCACACAAACTCATCTTTTTTACCCCCAAAACCAACTTTTACTTTTTATTTTCTTATTACTGTATCCAACAGTTTTTCAGGTGTATTTTGATTCCATCTTTCTCTTCCTCCCTAGTCACCAAGTTTGTTGACTGTTTGACAGTGTCTGGTAAGTGTATTTCCTCATTTCCTCCTGTCAATGGTCACCACTTCATACCCTCATTATCTCTTTATATTCTTTAAAGTCTACTAACTTATCTCCCTACCTTCAGTCTCTGTCACCTCAGTGCATCCCATCACCTCTCTAGATGAATCTGCCTAAACCAGTACTGTTGATCATCACCCTGCTCGGAAGCTTCAGTGAATCCCAGATGCCAACTGAATATAATAATCATGTTCAAGTTTTACCAAAACCTTCCCCAGATCATATTTGTCCCATTGATTCCCTATAGACTTGAGTCAAAATCTTTTTTACATTTTTTAGAACACATCTTGCTTTATCCATTTGCTGTGACTTTATTCATAATTCCATTTGCCTATGGAAGCATCTTTCTTATCCCCACCCAACAATAACTTTCCCATTCTTTAAGATGCAACTCAAATGACATATCATTCATTACATATGAACTTTGGAGTCGTATATGCCAGGCTCAAATCATGGCTCTACTACTGCAAGGTAAGTTATCTTATATCTTATTTAACTTTGGAAAACTTACATAACCTCTCAGAGCCTCCGTTTTCTAAACTGAAAATTGGCAACAGCCATGTGAAGTAATTACAATGATTTCTATGAGAAGGAAATACTCTGTAATAAATGATAGACTTACCGCATGTTGAATATATAGTAATCACACACACACACACACCCATATACATATATATATATATATATATATATTATATATATATATATATAATATATATATACACACACACACACACACACACACATACATATACACACACATATATATATACACACACACACACACACACACAAAAGGTAGCTGCTTTCTGTTATTACCTGAAACAGGAAAGATGCAACTCCCCTCTGAAGTTGAAACTACTTTGTACCAATCTCAGGAGATTTATTTCATCCTGGCTTGTAATTATGCGTTCCCTTATTAGAGATTACAGACTCCTTGAGGATGTGGTATTTCTACATGAGGTACCTGTACAGTAGGCAGTCAATAAGTGTTTCCTGAAGAAATGAAAAATACTTCAACGTAGGAGGCTATTGCCTTTCCTTCTTTTGTTTTTTGAAGTTCAGTATTTGTAATAATGACATATGTAATGAATATACACATCTACATATATATATAGATATATGTATATCTACATATATGTAGACACATATTTGCAGCATTCTTATAAAAATGGACTATCTTTTTGTATATGAGGAAATAAAATCATAAAGGCATTCAAACAACACTGTAACACTTTTCAGTGAGTTATTAATGGTTGAGACTTGGTCCCCAGGCTAGTTAATATTACTGTTACACCCTTAACTATGTACTCACTTTCTTGTTAACATGCTTTTGATTTTATAGAAAAGTCTTTTATTTGTATCACGTTTGTTCATACAATTAACATAAAATAGAAAATAATTTTATATTTAGTTGAATATTCTTAGATAAACTTAGATCCCTATATTTTTCTTCTTCAGTCTAGCCTAACTTAATCAATTCTCCAGAAAACTATGCAGATTTTTTCCTGTTACCTGAGCATTTTATGAAATGGAGAGGAAGGATGTTAAAAATAAGTGCCCTCCTTCTTTTCCTTGCCCAAGATATATATAATGGAGAAGGAGTGGAGCTCACCCTATGACATGATTAAAAAGCATTCTGACTCTTCAGATGAAGCATTGATGATGGTGATTCTTAGAGACCAGGAGGGTGGTATTACATGAGAAGGGGGTGGAAAAGTGGAAAGGAAGGTGAATCCCAATGAGATTTACCCCAATGTCTTGTACAAATAGTTGGGCTTTCTTTCCGATCTCTTTCCATTTTTTTAAACAAAAGCAGCCCCTCAATAGATGAGTGGGTAAAACAACTATGGGATATTTATACAATGGAATTGTACTCAGCTGTAAAAAAGAAGAAAATTTTACCCTTTTTGACAGTATTCATGGAGCTGAGAACATTATGCTAAGTGAAATAAGCCAGTCAGAGAAAGACAAAAACCATATAATTTCACTCACATGTGGAATCTAAAGAACAAACTGATCTAACATGCAAAACAGAGCCAGACTCCAATCCCTTTCTATTTCTTGGGGCCCACAGTCCATTCAGAGCCAGATGGCAGACACTCAATTTATCTTCCTGCATGTGAGAAAATCACACCCATTTTATTAGAGTTGTTATTTCTAATATAGAGGAAGTAATGATGTTCATAAAATCAGGCTTAACAAATTCAGAAGAGGGAAAGGGATTAATTTAAAAGAATACAATAACAGGCCCTATCCTTAGATTAGAAGAGAAAGAGGATGACTAACATATGGCCTGCTTTTACATATGTGGAGTTTGAGTCAGTTGTCAGTGTCAATGATCATATCCTCACATGTGGGCCTATCTGTATTATTCTTTGGGCCTAATGTTTTACACACAGTGGGTGCTCAATATTTGTTGCTGACTGCACAGTCAATTTCACCAGAAGGCAATTCTATGATCTGAGCTTCTATTGTAACTACTACAATGGGTTTGCTTCTCTGTCTGGAATAGTGGCTCTAATCAATGCTTAAACTGATGGTATACCTTCCTCCTGAGGTCAAATTGATGACAGTCATGCTGTGTTCTAGGGAAAAGTGAATGCTGTCCTACCCAGCTCACTAAGCTATAGTATATTTGCCCTCAGTGCTTCTTTACACATGAATAAACCAGGAAATATTGCACCCAGAAAGATTCATCTGCTGATGTACAGTTATAAGCATTATATCATGTACATGTTTCAATTTCTACTTTTTTTGTTAAGAAGAATGAAATCATGACAAATGAGAGGGAATGCAGTTGGCTTTGTCCCAATTTTATGTATAGTATCAAATTAGGTTTTGAGTATTTGCAGAGCAATAGCTCAGGATTGATGGATGAAAATCTGATAATCCACAAACGTGACCCAGCACAATATTGTCCTAATTTGCTCTGTGAGGATTAATTCAACTATTTTCTGCTTTCATGGCATTGAATATACAGTGTGTTACAAATAATGCCCTGTAAACAAATTCTGAGCTTTCTTAATCTTTACAAATATCTTCAGTTGACCTTTCCTCTGAGTGTCCTTTAATGGGCTCTATGAAAGAGCTCAAAAGCATGTGTGAAAAACCATGCCAGGAAAGAAGACTCCAATCAAAGAGAACAATGATCTATTGGTCCCAGTGTTCACTCTAGGAGTTCCATTTTTCTATGCTATTTTAAGTACACTTTGATGCTTGTTGATAGTTTGTTTTTTGTTTATTATTTTTTAGTTGGCTACAATGACAAACACCAGAAGTAAAATTCCACTGTAATAAAACATATTATACTAAAGCTTCCCATGTTTAATTGTGACTCTGAGATTTCATTCCAGCAAATGTAAGTAGTAATGATGTCAAGAGAAAAAAATTGAACTGTTAGTTTGGCTGCGATCTCAAATATCATCTAGGAAATGTTCTCTCTCTAGACTTCATAACCTCTTTCAGAGCAATGGTTTGGGACAGAGCCACACTGAAAAACTAAGAAAAACCAGCCCTTAATGTTCTCCCCACCTATAGACACACAAAATTTTGCTCACAAGTTCTGGGGTTTATAGCTCTTTTAAAGGTTAACCACCAGAGGTCTGTGTTAAATAATCTCTCTCATAGAATAAAGCCAGAGGAGAATAGTGCCAACTATATAATAGCTAAAGAGATTTGGAAACATTAAAAATTCAAAAATAGAACTGATAAACTCTGAGATAATGCAGTGAGAGAAGCAAACATCATATAAGAATCTCCTCCTTCCCCCCATCCCTTCCCCATGTTTCTTAGTTTAGCAGCAAATGTTCTATTTCAATATTTTAAGGCTTTTCTCTTTTATGAGCATCCTGTTAATTAGCTATGTGGTTTCTATAAAATTGTTCCCATAGCACTGATGGTAGCTATTTGTGGCTGCTAGAAAGCCCTGACTTTTATATAGCCTGACTTTTTATAAAGCCTGACTTTTACATACTATGTACTGGATAATGTATGGCTATGGGAAAACTGAGATTGACAATAAGCATTAATAGAAAGGGGTTTGAGATTCCAATTCTGATTGAAAACAAAGGGACTGAATAATTGTAACATGCCTTGTAAAACAGTATGTTGTTGAAGTGGTATCCTAATTTAAAGCTCTGTCTTGATAGACCAGGGATTGAGTTCCTATGAGGATTCTGAAGTCACTTTAGGTATAATTTTATGAAGACCTGGGTCTATTTTTTTATTCTTTTGGCTTTGATGAAACTCTTTTAACCATATTGCATAATTATGAAGGGTGAATGTGGATTTCACTGTAAAAGATAAGTAAAATGTTCAGAAATAAAAGAAGGAAAATTACTTTAGAATCTGAAGTTTAGACATTTGAGGTGGTCCAGGAGAATGCTCAAACATGGGAAATGAAGGACCATGCCCAACATGGGTCAAAAGAAAGTAGGCTTGAGACAAAGACTGGACCGGGGCATAAAATGATAGGTTTTGGGCACTGTGAGAGTCCTCTGACCACAGATGCTGCTCTGAATGCCTCTCAGCAACTTTTCACATGTCCTTAGATTACCTTCCCTGAACTTCTAGACCAAATGGACTCCTACCTTTTCTGAATCAAAGCAGATATTCTCCTGCTCTGAGATAACAGCATAAATCTTTAAAGTATGGGGTTTTGGGATCAGGCTGTGTTCAATTCCCAGTTCCACCACTTACTGGGTGAGATGGCTCTTTATTAACTACTCTGTGTATCAGTTTGTTCTCCCATAAAATGGGGATATTAGTTATATTGATGTGTTAGAGTTATTGAGAAGATTAAATGAGGTAATAACTATGAATCACAAAATCAACATATATTAAGTGCCCTATAAATGCTAGTGATAGTTTACTAATAACTCCATTAGCTCTTTGTTTTTAGTCAGTATAATGAGTTCTAATGACTCACTAAGAGTTCATTTGTTCACTGAAAACAGGGGCAGTGACTTATTAAAATTTATAGTTATTGTGACACTTAGCACAGTGTCGAGAAGGGAATAGGTACAAACATACAGAAAATTGATAAATGAATTTTTGAAAGATTTTTCAGCATCGATGGCTTTAGGTTTCAGTGTTATTTACCCAGCACATTTAATTAAGCTCAATTGCTATCCCTTATGTATTAAACATTTTTATGATGATTAAATACATCATGTTAAATAGTAGCCCCACGTATATCGAACATATCTTGTGTGTAGAAGCTCTTAATTTTCAATTGTCTATAGTCAGACTAGGGAGGTAAGAGTGATATCTCCTGCCTCTTACCAGTTCTTTTTACATTTCATGGTTCAGGTTTTGAAGCTGAGGGCCCACCTTCTGCATTTTTCCTGGCCACTTCAAATCCCATCAATACCTTTTCATCTGGCAGAGGTCTGTGGCAGTGTGGGCCAGGAAAAAAGAAATTCTATTCATCTTCTTTTCCTGTCCAGGAAATTATTGACCTTCTTTCAATTCTTCTCTTTGATGGTATTTAACCTTGTCCTCCACATGGTTCGCTGTCTGATTTCTGATTTTTTAACAGGCACATAGTAATGCTGCTTCTCAACAACACTTCTGGTACTTCAGAGATTGCCAAGTCAGTTCAAGCATTTGCTAATTTGGGTTTTTAAAAGCTTTCCTTTTAGACTCTAGCTCTTCACACAATTTTAATAAAATAATTTATCAAATTAGTTAACACTAAATGTTTGGATTAGTTCAAGTAAGTATGATTTTTTTTTCTTTCTCTTGTTATAAGTCCACCTCCTGATTTTAAATAGTCAAATGGACTGAATTTTGAACCAAGTATTTTTTGGGTGGTTCAAATGGTATATTATGGTCAGTAACAGAGCTCTGTGACTGCTTACACACATGAAGGAAATATTTTCAGATAGCTCTACAGTCTTATCCAAACTTACATTGCTGTGACTATTTTTAAATAAATTTGTCTCCCTTTCTTAATTTCATAATTTTCATAAGTAAATAAAATTACTTGACTCATCAAAGATACACTTTCTTTTCATATATAGTATTAATGATGTTCTAGGCTTGGCAAATCAGAATTCACCACATTTAAATTTATTATTTAAAAATATAGTAATAACAGCCATCTATATATTGAGTATCTATGATGCACTAGACAGTGCACTAGATGCTTTATGTATTGTATATTGCCTTATGGAATCCTTACAACCATTCTAGAAACTAAGCATAGTTATTATCCCCTTTTACAGATAAGGAAGCTGAGTAGTTAAACTTTCCCAAGATTACGGAGCTATAAGTTGTCATACTTAGTATGAAATGTGGATATGTAGAATTCCATTGTGTAAATGTACCACAGTTTTTTGATCCACTCATTTACAGAAGGGCATTTAAGCTGTTTCCAGCACTTGGCTATTGTAAATAGTGCTGCTATGAACATAGAGGTGAATTGGTTCTTTTGAAATGGTGTTTTGGGATTCGTCAGGTATAATTTCAGTAGTGGAATCACTGGGTCAAAATGTAGTTCTATTTTTAGTTTTTTGAGCAACAGAATGAAAGAAGGAACTCCTACCTTTCATGATAGCATGGATGGAACTGCAGAGTATTATGCTTAGGGAAATAAGCCAGGTGGCAAAAGACACATACCCTGTGATCCCCCTAACACAGGAAACGAATGAACAAAACAAACAGGAAAAATAGAACCAGAGGCATGGAAACAAGGAATAGAGTAGCAGTGACCAGAGGAGAGGGATGGGGGTATATAGGAAAGGATTCCTTAACTGTAACTGAAAAAAATAAGGAAGAATTACTGTTCTCTAAGAATCTTTCTCTTCTGGGCAGTTGTCATTATTCTAGGGTATGTCTTCTCCCCTTTAAAAGACTGCCTTGAAACCATTCTGTCAACTGAGGCTAACCACATATATTAGCAGAAGGTGCAGAAAATGCTGTAGTTGTATGGTTACTTGTGTATCATATTTTTCATGAAATCTGACATTTGGGTTTAATGCATCAACATTTCATAGTGTTTCATAAAGAGAGCTGTGACTTTCAGGTACTCTGACACTTGAACAAGTTTGATTATACCAGTCATATAAGTAGAACCCTAGCAGAAAGGTGGACCAGAGATAAAATAACACAAGATGGATTTTTTTGATGGGTCCAAGATAAGGTCTAGACTCTAGATATTAGGGTAGTGAACAAATCTAAGTGGGGCACACCACAGTGTGGGGCTTTAAATACCTGAAACATGAAGCCACTGAGTATCTGAAGTTAGAATGGTAGAAAACAAGGCCTAAGTCCTTACCTTTCTCTAGTTTGATCTTGGTATATCAGATTCAACCAGGCAATAAGCACCCCAGGCACAGAATAAGTAGAACCCGAACATAAGCTATGCGGCACTGGTGTAATGACTACCTGTTTGATCTCTGCTTTTTTTTTCTTTTTTCAAAATAGAAAAAAAAAAAACACTAGCAAATAGATACATAGAACAGATCAGTGATTACCAGAGGGGAAAAGGGTTGGGGGTGAGAAATTGTATGATGATGAACAATAACTAGATGTTTCGGGGTGATCACTTTGTAGTTAATACAGATGTCAAGTTATAATGTTGTATATCTAAAACTTATATAATTAAAAAATGGACTAAGGACAGTAGTTTTCATTAAGTGGGTACATTATCCCAGCCTGTACCACTGCGACCACCATTTCCCCTTCAGAGAAAGTAGTGACTTTATTAATGCAGATCCTTTATGAAAACTTAATGAGGCTATCTATCATAAGTGGTGTAATCAATTTGCTTACTCAGTGAATTAGTGTGGACCCTCTGTGTATTACTTATTAATATGCTTTTGTTATGGACCTTACTTCCTTTAAAAGCATATATGCTAGAATGTGGACAGAATGGCCCTAACAATGGAGCAACCACACCACAAACAGAATAAATGCCTTTGGGATTTTTAAAGGCATCCTATGAAACCTTATAATTGTTGGCACTGGAGGAGAGCTGAAGGGATCAGAAAAATAAACATGCTGGTGTAAAGGGAAAGAAAGGCATACCCTCAAGTAGAACCACAGATAAATCCTGACCCAGACTCATGCTCTGTAACCTGATCATGACAGTAAAAACTTCTCTCTTTACCAGGAATAGGAATGATCTCCTGTTAAAATTGTGAGGAGGCAAAATGTATGTCTCTAAGCCAACCACAAATGTTATCTCCCTGAGCCCCTAACTCAAGGAATGCTCTTTTAATTTTCATTTCAGAAGCTGCCTATGACTTCCACTACTAATACCTCCCTAACACTGTCTTCCCACACAGCTTCTCTGTTCACATCTATAATTCCTTCCTGCTTTCTCATGTAACAGGATCTCCATGTCTCTGGAGGTTCTCTGCTTTCAGGGACCAGGCTTTGGGGAAGCTCATCTTATGCTGTGAGTCTTTGGGAAATATTGACTTATTATATACAGCTCCTTCCCCTTTTAATATAGTTGTTATTTCAATGGAGGTTTTCTGAAAGTCCAATGATTTGCCCAAATTTTTGTATCTTTTTGTGTGTGTTGGATGCAATACCTTAGAGCCATGAAATAGAAACTCACGTGAGCAAAAAGCCTGTTTGTAACGCATGTTAATGTTTTAGTTGCATGATAAAGTTGAGAAAGAACAAGAAGCTAGCACTAAGTCAAGACTCATCTAGGGAACGATATATACATAGTGGATGAGGGGAAGCTGATGGGTGAAGAACAGAATCAAGGATATGTTCATAGTTCAGACATAAATTTGTTATAATACTACCCAGGCCAGTGATTGGAGCCAAGTGAGATGGGGGAGAGTTCTATCTTCCATGGGCAGGGGCTAGCAAGAGGTAGAAGTCAATAGGGGCTCTAGTTAAGAGGCCAGAGGCTCAAACAGGACTATAGCCCCAAAGGTGAAATGCAAATTAAGTGTAAACCAACACACAAGACTAGTTTTATAAACTGGGCCCAAATTGTCCAAATACAACTGTAGCTCACTCCAAGCACCCTATATACCAGGCTTCTGGTTGTCAAATTAACTTTAGATCCAACTTCCTTATAAGGTGGGTACTCCTAATGGGGCACTAACTTAGACTGGATTGCTTTCAGGAAGTTGGCAGGCTGAATGACAAAAATGAAGAAAGCAAGGACTGCAACATGGAGCTTTTTTTTTTATTTTTTAACTCAGCTCCCCTACACCATTACTACAGCTTACCTCATCAACCATTTATTCCACAAACATTTATCAGGCACCTGCAATGTATGAAAAGCTATACTAGGCATCAGAATCCTGTCCCGCCTATAACAAGGAGCAGTCTGATTTCAGCAGGTGTTATTGTTTTACTGCAGGAGTACCTATACTCCCTTTTCTATATATACTATGAGGCTGATTCAGTAGAAAAAGTACCAGACAAGGGGAAGGGGATCTTGCTTCTAGTTCCAGCTCTATCACACATTGGCTATCTTTTGTAAATCATATCTCTTATCTGGGGTTTATCTTCCTCATTGACGCTTTAGGGGCTTGGTCCAGGTAATCATTAAGCTTTTTATTTCTAGCTTGATGGACCTTTGGTTACGTGACTTTAGCTGTCTTTGGTTACATGACTGTAACCATTCATTAATCCACCCACCAAGTATCAGATTTGAAAGACGAAGTAAGTTGAAGATACAACAAAGATCATGAGTAAATGTGTTTTTTTTTTTTTTTTTTTTAAGATTGTATTTATTCCTAGAGAGAGGGGAAGGGAGAGAGGCAGGGAGGGAGAGAGACATCAATGTATGGTTGCCTTTCACCTGCCTCCAGCTACAGATCTGGCTTGCAACCTGGTTATGTGCCTTGGCTGGGAATAGAAGCAGCAACCTTGGCTGGGAATAGAAGCAGCAACCCTTGGGTTCACAGGCCGGCAAAAGTGGTTCTTGATATCACTTTCCTTTTCTGTGTATCCTTTGAAGGTTTAGGTATCAAGAAAGTGGTATTCAGGAATGAGAAACACAGGAAGCTCTGAATTAAAGCCACAAAATCAGGGGCTTAGTAGCGCAGTTGGAGGAAACTGTTGTAATATTTTACTGTTTTTCCACATACAGAATAGTTGCTGTCTCCAACAGGTCACGTCTTAATAAATGCAGTGAGTGCTCACCGAACACAATCTTAATCAAATGTCTTATGGAGAACTGAATGCATATTAGGCAGCTACATGAACAATAAAGACTAATATTCATAGCCAACACAAAATTGTCTTTACAGCCAGGAAAGCACAATGGGGAGTGAGGTGGAAAGCAAACTGTGCTGGTCTATGAGGGTTACAGCTGGGTGTAAAAAGGGGAGAAAGAATGGAAACAGGCAGAAACAGGCATGTCTAGCTCCTGGAAAAACTGCTTGATTTCAGGTTATCTCACCTCTCTATGTCTTCTCCCTATGTGCTGCTGGACTCTAGGAGAGGGAAGAGATTTGCTCATTTAAATGTTGAAAATGCCCTTCCTTGGAGAAGCAGGTGGAGTTTCTCTTTGCTGTCTTCTAACTGCTCTCTCTTCAGTTCACTGATTCTCAAGCAGAAGCAATTCTTCCTTCCCAAGAGCTACTTGGCAATGTCTGGAGAATTTTTGGTTGTCACAACTGCAACAGGGTGGTGTTCCTGATATCTAATGGGTAGAGATAAGTAATGCTACTAAACATCCTATAATGCACAGGACTGATGTCCCATAACAAATAATTATGAAGCCCCAACTGTCAACTTGCCAAGGCTGAGAAACCTTGCTCTAGGTTACTCATTAAGTCATTCAGTGCTCCTGCTGTGTTCCAGGCACTGAGCTAGGTAGGAGATGCTGGGGATATGGTGATGGTAATAAATAAGAGAAATGTGATGCTTGCTCTCATGAATTTACAATAAGGGAAAGAGATAACAAACAAGTAGCAATAAGTTCCTTTTATTTATTTCCACAATTCCCATGCCTACTGATACAATAGATATTTATTGAACACCTACTGCAAGCAAGATATCTTATTCAGAAGGCAATGATACTTAAGCTATATTTGATCCCTGTCTTAATAAAGCTTACTCTAGGGAGAAAGATAGACAAGGAAATAAACAATTGCAGTACCAGATAATAGCTTTTAAAAAGGTGTGGCCAGATATTACCCCCCCCAAAAAAAAAAAATAAAAGAGGTGTGGACAAAGTGCTATAAGAATGTAGGTTAGCCCTGGCTGGTGTAGCTCAGTGGATTGAGCGCTGGCCTGGGAACCGAGGGGTCACCGGTTTGATTCCTGGTCAGGACACATGCCTGGGTTGCAGGCCAGAGGCAATCACACCGTCATTGATGTTTCTTACCCTGTCTTTCTCCTCCCTTCTCTTCTCTCTGAAAAATGCATAAATAAAAATCTTAAAAAAAAAAGAATGTAGATTATAAGTGTACAGGTTCTCCTGGAGGTGATAATACCAGAAAAACTTTTTGGAGAATATGTTCTTGCAGCTGGGTCTTGAAGAAATATTTTGACTTAGCTACACAGAAGCTGAGAAAGGCATTTATGTTAAAGAGACCAATATTAACCAAGTCATGGGTAGTGAATATTCACCAGCCATCGCATGGTGTCTCTAGCCTGTAGGGGTACCTGAATGCGAGTGGTTGGGATGAGGCTGGAGAAGCAAGCAGGAAACATAACAAGAAGGACTGTACGGGACATGTTAAGATCCTAGAGTTTTTTCTTAGAGGCAATTGGGAGCTGTTGAAATGTTTTAAACAGGATAGTGATATGGTCAGGTTGCTGCTATAGCTGTGCCAAACTTAATAAAGCTCTCCTGCAGCTACTACTTCAGACCCCTGCTTTGCCAGCCAAGCTGTTTCTCTGGCTCTCAGACAGCCTCCCCTTTTAATAACAGAGACTTTTAATAACAATGAGAGGTCTGTGAATTCTAAGGCTCATAATGTTATGATATATATATCTCTATGATATATATATATATATATATATACACACACATGTATATATATATACACATACATATACGTGTGTGTGTGTGTGTGTGTGTGTGTGTGTATATATATATATATATATATATATATATATATATATAGTTATAGTTATTTTAGTATCCCCTTACTAGGAGTAGAATGTATACCAGGTTCACTACACTTAGTCAAAGCTTCGATGGATTTCAAGGCCTTGTTGCAGATCATACATTGTATTGTAAATGGCACAAGTCTTTTATGTGTAGAGGAAAGCTTTATTAGGACTCAAGATCTTTGCACCTTAGTAGTACTTTGAATGCGATGGGGAGTGATAGTTTCTCTTTGTGTCCATGGAGATACTTGTAGCAACAAAAACCCTTGGTAATGAAGCACTGTTATTTGAAGATTGACGATTAAATGGCAGAGTACCAAAGGCTTCATAAGATAAGGAAAACAGTTTGCTCTTCAATATCTTGATGTACACCTTCACTTTTTGTATTCCCACATCCAAATCTAACCCTCCCCTTTTCCCATATAGTCAGGTGGCAACATGTCCTCTTTCTAGATCTTTTTCTTTCATTCAGAGGCATACTTGCCTTCCTGTCCACCCTGATCCTATAGGGTCCCTCTGCCATTTTGCTGAGTAGCCAAAGTCCTCACTTATTCAATCAAGAAAAGAACTGATTCTCACCCTTTAGAATTTGAACTTGATTTAAAAATTTACCTATCCCAATGTGTTTCTTTGCTTGAAGGCATTTATAGTTTAAGATTTTTTAATACCACAATGAGCTTTGGCATTTATAAAAGGGTTTCAGGCCTTAGCAAACAAATATGGCAATTTTTTTGAGGCATAGAAGAGGACCTCTGAAATCTCAATAGGCCTAGAGTCCCATGAAACTGAAGGAAAATAATAGACCTTTTGAGGTTAGAGGAGAGACAGGAAGAATGACTTATGAATGTCCCTGATCTATCTATCACCCCTTTTTTTCTACTTCATTCTATTCCCCAGTATATTGCTTTTCTTAGAAGATAAAACCATGTTGGCTCTGGTACAGTGGCTGGAGGCCTGAATTTTTTTTTTTTTTTTTTTTTTTTTTAGATGTTATGTATTATTTTCAGAGAGAAGGGCTAGGAGAAAGGAAGAAAGGGAGAGAAGCATCAATGTATGGTTGCCTTTCACCTGCCTCCAGATATGGACCTGGCTGGAGACCTGGCTTGCAACCTGGGTATGTGCCCTGACTGGGAATCAAACCAGCGACCTTTGGGTTTGCAGGCCAGTACCAATCCACTGAGCCACACCAGCCAGGGCTAGAAGCCTCCTTTTGATAGTGTCTAGGAGTTGGGGAGAGGAACTCATTCTCCCTGACTTTCTCCAAGGTCAGATGCCACTATGTCTAAACAGAGGTCTACCAGAACAACTGCCCCCTGGTCCCTTACAGAGCACTAAACTTAACCTACTTCTTCACACTTTGTATATATTTTCTGGCACAAGATCTATTTCTCATTTATGGCTGTCTTTATTTCTAACACATAGGGATGCATATGATACTTATTTTTGGCAATTATACCATTGGTTGCTATTGTTGACATAGAAGGACTTTCCATTTTGGTAATCTCTACTTTATTCCATGAGTCATCCTGAATGCTTGATGGCAGAATGCTTACTTCAGTAGGCTGCCTATTAGATGTTAGATGGCTTTATAGTCCAGTCAACTTTCATTAACCCCATTTTCAAAGGGTAGGAGTTTTGTCTAACAGCCTAAGATGTTGCATTTTTAATAGTGTTTTTGCATAATTTTCTCTGTGCCAGTTACTATTCTAGCACTTTACATGCATTGTCTCAGAATCCTCACAGCAACCCTATGAGAATGGTTCTATTATTAACATCCTATTTTAAATTTGGAGGAGCTCAGTGGGGTGAAGGATCATGCCCAAAGTCATGTAAGAAAGTTTGACTGCTGAAAATAGTATGACTGGACATGTGTAGGAGTAGGTATAAGGAATGAGTGGACTTAATCACTGAAGTAGTGATTTGAAATGGATGTATCACTGCCCAGGTCTTATACTTTTATGTTTAGGCCCTCAGAGAATATGTAGGTAGTGGTGGGATGAGGACATAGTGAATAGTTTTGCTTATGAGTTATATCTGAGCAATATTAAGGTTTCTCATCTTCTGATTTACAAAAGCACACAAGGAAACTTAATGGTAACAGAGTATGTTGCTGATTGCAGAGAGGCTAGGATTTAGCACAGTGTTTTGTGCGGTAGCCAGGGATGGGCTGCATATGCTTTACTGCTCACTCTGGTGGAAATTTTCCAGGCTTCTCTCAGTTAGCTTCAACCTAATGACTGCCTGGTTCAGTTTCTAATCCAATCCAGAGATACTGCAAAAAATTTGCTGTGTATATGTGGTATGAAACACCTTATGCACATACCTACTGACCTCAGCTACCTCTTCCCCACACCAGATGTGCTCACTACAGATCTTGTGATTCTTGACTAGTTCCATAGGTACCCTTCTAGGACTTGCACTCCCTAAATTCTACCTCATATTGTGACTCTTACCTCCTACTTAGCCCAGGTGTTATCCTCTTCCCCTTGGAAGCTAAAATCTGTCATTGAGCCCCACCCCACTCTTTTTAAACAGTTTCTTCAAACTGCCTGGGGCCATGATTCCTGGTGCTATGTATTTGACTGGAGATCTCTGATGCTGTTTCCCATTTGTAGACCTCACCTCTAGTCCTTTCCAAGATGGCAACACCAGCTCAAATTAAATTGAAGTTTAAAAATTTATTGAACTAGTGTGAAACCCTTCTACACCATAGCCATATTTTGTAGGCCATGTCACATAGCCATGTCCTTCCTTTGCCCCCCAAATTTCCCTGTTCCAAACTTTTCCTGATTTTTCACTGAGATTCTGTCATACCTAGTGGCCAAGCGTTCTGCAATGGACACTGTTGGTTGAACTCAAGTACCCATTTTGTTAGCACTGTGCTATAAACAACTTACCTAAAGGATAAGGAAGCTCCCCTGCATCAACAAAAATGTCAGGCTTTGAAACAAAACAATTTATCTTCTAAAGCTCAACAGCCCACTTTCTGTTGCAAATACAGAAAAGGGTAGAGAAATAACCCAACTTTCTCTGCTTCCTCTGACTTTCAAGCAGCACATTAATATGGTTAGTTAGTGCTTCCAGTTTGTGCCATCAACATTGTAAATTCAGTAGCTTAAGTCTCACAGTGATTTTGGTATAAGCCTTTAATCTTAGTAATGATTCCTTGATCAGCTGTGTCCCTTTCAATTCAGAGGTCATTAGAGGTCCCCATTGAGAACTCCCCAGCTGTTCTAGTTCAGTTCATGTATATTTATTTACATGGCTTTTGAACCACATTTGGGTATTCAGGAGTGCAGCTCATTTTAAAGACTGGTGTTGCAGAATGTTTCCTGAAAGTGCAGTGGAGCTGGGGCAAAAAGCAAATCTAAGGCTTAGTGTGTCTGCAGTGCTTGGGATGATGGGTATCCTTTTTTTAACACCCCAGGGTTAATGACAGGCCTTCCAGAGCTTCTTTGTTGCCTTCAAAAAGGCCAGTTGAAAACAAAAGGCTGTTTTCCAGGAAGGATATCATTTTGTTGGCAAAGACAGGGTATTTAGAAAAGAAAAGCAAAATGATCCACTGAAAAGTGAAAAATTCAGTCAAACTGTTCATTTGGCCTTACTGAGACCAAAACAAAATGTTCTAACTTGAAGAATGAGGCTAAAGGGATTTGCATGTGTAGACACAAACAAAAAGCCATATTAATGAATTTTATGCCATAGCTGATCAGTGCAGAAGAATACCCATTTTGGATAAACTTGTGGCATCAAGTGGCACCTAAGTGGATTTTAAGGATTAATGTTTCTCTTAGGAAATTAAAACCACATAGCCATGAACTTATAGAGGCAAAAAGGGCATGAGAGATTTCTTGGATCAATCTCCAAAATTTACAGATGACAGAACTGAGAAAACTAGAGAAAGCAAACTTATCACTGAAATTTGCACAACTAATTTGTGGCAAAGTGAAGATGAAATAAGAGGCAATGATTGGAGTATTGGACATACCTCCTCCATTTTAAAATTATTTATTGGTACCAGCCTGCGAACCCAAAGGCCGCTGGTTCAATTCCCAGCCAGGGCACATAACCATGTTGCAAGCCAGGTCTCCAGCCAGGTCCTTAGCTGGAGGCAGGTGAAAGGCAGCCGTACATTGATGTTTCTCTCTCTTTCTTCCTCCCTCCCTACCCTTCTCTCTGAAAATAATGAATCAAATCTTTAAAAAATTGTTTATATTCTGGTGACAACTTTGATACTGCTGCCTCAAACTGGGGAGGCAGATAAATAATTGGAAAAGCAAAGCTCCTTTTAAAAAATTACTAAATTTATTGGGATGACATTCATTCACAAAACCATACAGGTTTCAAGTGTACAACTCAATAAAACATCACTTTCATACTGCATTGTGTGCCCAGGGCCCAGAGCAAAGTTTCTTTCTGTTCCCATTATTACCCCCAACCCTTTGCCCATCTCTACCTATCCATACCCCCATTTTCCTAAGATTAACATCATACTGTTGTCTATGTCTATGTGTTTTATATATGTAAACATGATTTTTTGCTTAGTCCTATGATGTTCTTTTGTCTAGCACCCCAACCCCCTATACCTCCAACAGCTGTCAGTCTGTTCCATATATTTATGCCTCTGGTTCTATTTTGTTCATTTGGTTCCACATATAATTGAGGTCACATGGTATTTTTCTTTACCAGACTGGCTTTTTTCACTTAGCTTCCTTCTACAGTGTCTTATAATTTTCTGAGTACAGGTCTATTACCTCCTTGATTAAGTTTATTCCTAGGTACCTCATTTTGTTTTGTTGCAGTAGTAAATGGGATTGGTTCCTTAACATCTCTTTCTGACAGTTTATTATTGGTTTATAAAAATGCCACCAATTTTTGAATATTAATTTTGTATTCTTCTACTTTGCCAAATTCAATTGTTAGGTCTAGTAGTTTGTTAGTGGAGTCTTTAGGGTTTTTTTATATACAATATCATGCCATCTGGGAATAATGACAGTTTTACTTTTTACTGTCCAACCTGTGTTCCTTTCATTACTTCTTGTCTGCTGTGGCTAGGACTTCCAGTACTATGTTGAATAAGACAAGTGAAGGTGGGCATTTCTGTCTTGTTCTTGATTTTAAGGGAAATGCTTTTAGTTTTTTTTCCTCATTGAGTATAATGTTGGCAGTAAGTTTTTTGTATATAGCCCAATTTGCTGAAAGTTTTATTATAAATGGAAGTTGGATTTTATCAAATGTTTTTTCTGCATCTATTAATATGACCATGTGACTTTTATCCTTTATTTTGTTTATCTGATGCATCATGTATAGTGATTTGCAAATGTTGTACCAAACATGAATCCCTGGAATAAATCCCAGTTGATCATGATCTTGATCTTTTTAATGTTCTTTTAAATTTTTTATTTTTAAAAAGTTATTGTGGTGATGTTTCTTAATTGGGTCATATTGGTTTAAATTGTACATTACTATGATACACCATCTGTATATTGCATTGTGTACCCACTCCCTACAGTCAAATCATCTTCCATCACCATATATTTGGCCTCATTTTCCCTCTACCATCACCCACCCCTTCCCTTTGGAAACCACCATACTGTTGCCTGTGTCTCTGACTTTTAATTTTATATCTCACATAAGAGTGAGATTATATGGTTTTTAGCTTTTACCGACTAACTTATTTCACTTAGCATAATATTATCAAGGTCCATCCATGTTTTGCTTGATCTGGTTCACTGGTATTTTATTCAGGATTTTTGCATCTCTGTTCATCAGGAATATTGGCCTATAATTTTCTTTCTTTGTGGTGCATTTATCTGGTTTTTTAATTAACATAATGCTGGACTCATAAAAAGAGCTGGAAGTCTCTCTCCTCTTGAATTATTTGGAATAGTTTCAGAAGGGTAGATGTTAGTTCTTTGAATGTTTGGTAAAATTCACCTGTGAAGCCATCTGGTTCAGAGCTTTTGTTTGTTGGATGGTTTTCTGATTACTGCTTTGGGTTCACAGGCCAGTGCCTATCCACTGAGCCACAGCCAGGGCTGTGCAAACATTTTTTAGTTTGATATGGTCCCATTTGTATTTTTTCTTTTGCTTCCTTTGCCTGAGGAGATATTAGGTCTATCCAGAAAAATCCAATAATTTTTAATATAATAAGAACAACTTATTATCGATGTAACCTGGCAGTCAAGGAAAGTGGATTGAAATGCATGTGAACAATAATGACTTCACTGTACTAGTTATTGGAGGCAGTAGACGCTGTTGAATATGCATGTGTACTGTGTGGACATTGCGTTCAAAATGGCTGAGCCAGTAGAGAACAAATCTACATCAAAATTTCATTAACTTTGAATATTCCTCTATGGAAAGTATTTAAATGATTCAGAAGGCTGCAGCTATAGGAAACTGGTGATTGGCAGCTTTATTGCAACAGTGCACCCACTCATGTATCATGTCTTATACAGAGTGTTTTGGTGAGACATCAAATCATACAGGTGAGTGAGCCCCCATAAAGCCTAGATTTGGTACTCTGTGACTTCTGGCAGTTCTCAAAAGTAAAATCACTTCTGACACAGAAGAGATTTCAGACTGTGGATGAAATTCAGGAAAATATGACAAGGCCACACTGATGACGATTGGGAGAACTGTGTGAGGTCCCAATGTGCCTACTTTGAAGGGGACTGAGACATCATTGTCTTATGTACAATGTTTCTTGCATCTTGTATCTTCTTCAATAAATGTCTCTACTTTTCATATTACATGGCTGGATAACTTCTGGACAGATATTGTATATCAGAAAAAAATATTTTTATGAGCCATGTCCAAGATTTTACTGCCTATGTTTTCTTCTAGGAGTTTTATGGTTTTGAGTTTGTCTTATTACCTAGTGATTCTACTTCTGGGATTTTGTCCAAATAAACCTTAAACATCAGTTTGAAAGACTATAGGCGCCCCCATGTTCATTGCAGTGTTATTTCCAATAGCCAAGATTTGGAAGCAGCCCAAGTGTTCATCAGTAGATGAGTGGATAAAAAAACTATGGGCCATTTACACAATGGAATGCTACTGGGCTATTAAAAAAAAAGAATTTTACTCTTTGCAACAGCATGGATGGAGAGCATTGTGATAAGTAAAATAAGCTAGTCAAAGACAAATGCTATATGATTTCATTCATGTGGAATCTAATGGAAAAACTGAACTAACAAGTAAAACAAAACAGACTCATAGATAGCAGGCTGAGAACTCTCTGGGTGGGGTGTTGGGGTGCAGGGATCGAGCAAAATGGAAAAGAACTCATGGCCATTGACAACACTGTGGTGATTTCTGGGGGTAGGGTGGTGGGTGGAGGTGGAAGAAGGTATATTGAGGAATAAATGGTAATGGAAAATAGAATAAAAATAAAAAATGAAAGAAAAAAAAAAAAAAAGAAAAGTACTTCTAGGGTTAAATGTGCTAATACATGTAAACTGCCCAGTGTGATGCATTGGCAGTGATCACCAAATGACAGTTGCACTTGACATCATTATATTTTGAAAGGAATCCTCTGGAATAGCAGTTTTCTTTTTGCTAGAAGCCTTTTATATGTCATTACATATCAGACTGGGCGTCCAAAGCAGGAAAATAATCTTCAAGCCTTTATCAGTTTAGTCCAAGTAATAATAAAACTGCTCTGTGATTGTATTGTGCTGCAGTGAAGAAATATAATTTGATTAAAAAAATTCAATTTGGGGAGCTCTTATGGAGCATACTTGCATAAAGCAAGGCACATCTGCAAAGCAGTAACAACACAGAGAAGCACTTCTGTTGAAAAATTGTCTTCTATGAAAATAGAAAGAATTCACACAGTTTTAGCCTCCAGCTGAATAGCAAATTTCAGAATATATCCTGAACAAAGGCTAGTAAGCATGAGGTGTATCATGTTTGATCATTAGGTAGTTCAACTAGGAAAAAATAGCATACACTAAGACATCAAGAATCGTCAGATACTTCATGTGGTGCTTGCAGAATTGGGGTCCTTTTATTTGCTTTTTCGGATTTTCACTTGAACTTCCTTCAGTTATCCACAGAATGACCTCAGGGATGCCCAGCTGGATTTTATCTCATCTCTTTATATTAGCTCCCCCATCCTGCCACCAGCCTTTTTTTTTTTTTTTTTTTTTTTTTTTTTTTTTTTTTTTTTTTTTTTTTTTTTTTTTTTTTTTTTTTTTTTTTTTTTTTTTTTTTTTTTTTTGCGTTGGTGATCAATAGTCATATCTCTTTCTGTGAAGAATAGCAAATCCCTAAGCAATGACATTCTTCTAGTGGCAGTGGCTGGCTCAGCCTCAGTCCAGGAAGTCAGAGTTGTGGCTATTGATTTGATTATAGCTCCAGGAAGGAAAGTGGGGAGGAAATCTTCTTTTATTGCTGTTAAATTAGGAACTAGCTGCCATGACTAATCTGAAGCCTGAGTACAAGCCTGAATAATTGATAGAGAAGTCAGAAATTGAGATACTTATCAGTAAAAAAAAAAACAAAAAAAACATCTGATTCATGTGTTGTATCTAATGAATCTTCTAGTGGCAGATAAGCAGATTTTTTTTTAAGGTTTGACTTATGAACTATGCTATGATTTTCCTTTGGAAATAAAAGTAAAATTAGACATTATAAACTATTTTATTTATTATTTTTAGACAGAGGGGAAGGGAGAGAAGCAGTGAGGGAGAGACATCAATGTATAGCTGACCCTTACCTGCCTCCAGCCATGGACCTGGCTGGTGACCTGGTCCGCAACCTGGTCATGTGCCCCAGCTGGGAATCAAACCAGTGGCCCCTGGGTTTGCAGGATGGTGTCCAGTTCCTTTGAGCCACCAGCCAGGGATTACATGTCTTTTAAGAGCAGTAGTCTAGCCAGTAGAGAACATGGATGGAGGGTCCACTGTTTGTTGTTTAGAGCACCGGCATGCTAGAGGCAGAGCAGCTGTGTTCCCTTGAGCTGTTCTGGCTCTACTGGGAGAGTTACAGTTAGGGTTATTTGGCCTCCCATCTAGCTCCAATACACCACTCAAAAAGATATAACCACAAAGGCATCTAAACAGAGGAAAATCCTGAGAAAAAAGGAAATGAATAAAGCTTATGTATAACTGCAAAGGAAATTCAGGTGAGAGCAATTTCTAAAGTTTTCTCTTTTATTTGTTTACTTATTTGTTTTCTCTTTTAAAATATTTTATTTATGCTATTACAGTTATTCCCGTTTCCCCCCTTCTCTCCTCTCCATTCAGCCCATTTCCCATTTCATAGTCAATCCCATACCCTTGTCTATGGCCATGAGTGCTTCACATATTTTTTTTTTTTAAGATTTTATTCATTATTTTCAGAGAGAAAGACAGGGAGGGAGGGAGAAAGGGAGAGAAATATCAATGTATGGTTGCCTTTCACCTGCCTCCAGCTATGGACCTAGCTTACAACCTGGGTATGTACCCTAACTGGGAATCAAACCAGTGACCGTTGAAGGTTTTAGAATAGTTTCAGAAAGATAGGTGTTCTTCCTTGAATGATGGGCAAAATTTGCCTGTGAAGCCTTCTGGTCCAGGGCATTTTTGTGCCACTAGTTTTCTGATTACTGCTTCAGTATCACTAGTTGTTATTGGTCTATTCTGGCTTTCTGTTTCTTCCTGATTCAATTTTGGAAAATTGTGTTTCTAGAAATGTATCCATTTCACTAAGGTTTTCCAATTTTTTCGCATATAGTTTTTCATAGTAATCTCTTACAACCCTTGGTACTTCTGTGGTATCAGTTGTTATTTCTCCCCTTTAAATTTTAAGTTTATTTGGGTCTTTTCTCTTTTTTTCTTGGTAAGTCTTGTTAAAGGTTTATTTATTTGTCTATCTTTTCAAAGGACCAGCTCCCAAATTTGTTGAATTGTTTTATTGGTCTCTATGTCATTCATTTCTTCACTGACCTTGATTATTTCCTTCCTTCTACTCATTCTGTTTTGTTGTTGTTGTTGTTGTTGTTTTGGTTTTTTTTTTTTGGTCTAGTCTTTTTAGGTATAGGGTTAGGTTGTTTATTCTAGTTTTCATGGAAGTAGTTTGTTTGGAGCTGAGTTTTCAGAGAAGGAAAACTATGTCCTATTATTCATTTGGGCCTCTAGTTCACCATCTGTATTTGAGGTGGATAAAATGATGCCAAGGTTTTGACTAGTTCTAACATGATATGCATCCTATTATAACAATTATCTTATATTGTGTGATTCTTATGTGCTAGGCTGCTTGCTAAGCATTTTGAATACCCATTCTCATTTATCTTTAAACAACCAAAATAAAAGTTAACAGTATCATTTCTGTTTTTAAAATGAGGACACTCTAACCCAAAGGAGTAATTTACCTAAGATCACATAGCTAGTAGATAACCAAGTTGTATTTGAATTCAGTCCTCCCTGATTTTAAAGACAGAATTATCAATCTAATGTACCTGACTGATAAAACCAATAGGTATTCCCCTTTTTTCCAGCTTATGTGTTTTCACTGGATACCAAATGATATTTTGACAGACAGGAACCATCCTGAACATTATCCTCATCTAGGTCCGTTACCTCCAAAGGAACTGGCATATTAATTAATAGCTATTATATGAGATTCTGAGTTATTTGATCAAAAATTCTCAGCTCACAGAGAACAGAGTTCCATTAGAAAAGGACTAGGAGTACAAATATGTCAAATAAAAGATGAGAGGTCTGGCTTAAGTTGGGGTCTCTTGTAGAATGCCCTGAGCAATTAAGACAATGGTTAAGTTTGAATACATTGGAAAGATATATGAATCAGCTTATGGTAATGGCAATAAAAAATATCCCCACATCTCTTTGGCATAACATGTTCAAAGTATGTGTCTTTTTCATGCCATTCTTCATTGCAGGACTGCAAGAGAGCTTTGCTGCATTCATTCATCAGGGTCTCAGCCTCTTTTTTTAATCTAGGACTGCCCAGGATAACCATTATACAATTGCTTTTTGTTTTCAGACCAAGGTGCAGGAGGGCATGTGTATTTGCAGGGCTTCAGTGTTACCCAAGTTTTATCTGGTGTCAGTATCTTCGGGCATCTTTCTGGCATAAAGGGAGTGAACACAGAAGGTGCATTCACTCTTAAAATTGTTGGCCCGAAGTTAATCTAAATCACTTCTGCCCATTGCCAAGAATTAGTTACATGGTTCCATGTAGATACAAAGGGCTTGAAAATGATAGTCTAATAGTGTATTCCGGAAGAAGATAAGAGCATAGATTTTGGTCAGCACATAGCATTGTTTTTGGCACAGAGGAAAACAGATGGTAGGGAGAGAGAAGAATAAAGAAGGTGACAAAAGGCTTCCCATAGTTACCTTACATAATCCTTTTTGTTTTCAGATCAAAGTTTGGAAGGGTAGGTGCAATTGCTGGGTTTCAGTGTTACACAGCTCCAGGCAGCATCATTCACATTGTAGTCTATATCAGTGACATCTTCTGGAGTGCAAACATATGTCTTTGTCTTTAAAAAATGATTGGATTTGTGTGGAATCTTGGGAAATATAGTTTCTGAAAGCACAACACTTGAACTTCTTCAAAGATTAAAGGAGAAAGCAGAATACAAAGAGGCAGAGAGCATTAGTGCTACAGTGACAGGATTTGATTTAAGACTGGTGAGACAGATGGTGGTGTGTTTTCTTAGAAGCAAACAAGGAAACAACAGATTTGCAAATAAATTTTAACTGACTCATATTTCTAATGGCCCACATGAGCAATGCAAGCCATTGTGAAGCATAATGCTTCCTGGAGGCAGCTGTCCCTCAAGTGTTTTCCTTCTTACCTATTCAGAACAAGGAGAAACCTGCAGCAATGTTAATGAAATAATTCCACCCCTAATATTACTGAAGCTCTGACTTTTACTCTGGCCTCAGAGCAACTGGAATTGATTGTGTCTATAATAGAAGAGCATGATAAGAGCTTGATTCTAGTGGGCACCAACCACATTTCTGCCAGTGGAGTCAGAGGTGGAGGGTCAAGCTACTCCCTTTGGGTATTTGATGCCAGTATTCCTGGCTGAAAAACCCAGGTTGCTGAATTTTTAAATCTTTCTTTCATGAAGACATCAGGCAACATTTATTATAAAGTTATTATCAGAATAGCTTAGTGTATTGAAAAGAGAAGTTTGCTAAAGATTTAAATCAAAGTATATGTCCAATATTGCTAGCAGGAGAGGCCCAAAACAGGCAGGAGCCTACAGATAGAGCCAGTAAGGTTGTTGTTGTGATATAAATTTCCCTTGTCACCTACCAAGCTTCAGTTTTGTTTCTGTCTTCATTATTATCTTCCTCAGTGTCAAACATATGCTCCATGCTTTCTATCTGTATAATATTTAAGATACAAGTGGTACTGTTACTTATATCTAGTTGGGAAAACAGGATATACACCTAAGACTGTAGACAGCACCTGCATATAAGAGTTAAGAACAGAAGACTCTGAAACCAGACTGGCTGGTTTTGAATCATGACTGCACCTTGCTAGCTGTATGGTCCCAGAAAGGTATTTTGCTTTTCTGGGGTTCAGATCAGTTGTACGTAAAAGGGATGATAATAGTAATTAACTGAAAAGATTGCTGTAAGTAAGGTTTAAATGAGTTACTATATATAGAGCAATTAATAAGTGCTTAAAGTGTTAGTTTTGATCATCACATAGGAGCACAATATATGGTAATATGGCCCAGCATAATGAACAAAGCTGGAAAGTCAGAAAACCTGGAGCCCTGGCTGGTATAGCACAGTGGATAAGGCACCGGCCTGCGAACCCAAAGGTCACAGGTTCGGTTCCCCAGCCAGGGCATATAACCAGGTTGCAAACCAGGTCTCCAGTCAGGTCTGTGGCTGGAAGCAGGTGAAATGCAACCATACATTCATGTCTCTCTCCCTCTCTGCCTCTCTCCCTTCCCCTCTTTCTGAAAATAATGAAATAAAATCTTAAAAAAAAAAAAAAAAGAAAACCTGGATTCTAGTCCTGATTGCCACTCAATCACCTTATTAAAGTATATATAATACATTGTTTCCAAAGTTTGGTTTTCTAACTATGAAATGAAGTATGAAACTAAATAATATCTAAAGTTCTTGCTGGCTTTAAAGCACTAGTGTTCAATATTGAATGCAGATCCTTCCCCAATAGAAGATGGTTTATTAAAAAAGAAAAAAAATAGTAGAGAATGTAATTGATATTTGCCAGGAGAGATTTTTCCTGTCCCCCTTTCAGTGACTTCTGATGATCAAGCATGTAGCAGTTTGCTTTTATTCATCCTATCTTGGTTTTTCATCTGTCTTCCCATCACCATTTTACCAGTATTCAACACAATGAAAGCCCTCTAAAATAAAGATTCTTACAGGCCATTGGTTGCAAAGCTGCAGAGGTGATTATCTGGTGCAAAGATTCAGCTCCATGTAGCTTTACTTAGAGATCATCCCATGTAATTAAAAATGCAGTCTCTCCAAGGAGATAGCAATCTTCTTTGTGGAGAAAAAGCTTTTATTAACCAACTCGTTAATTGATATGAAGTTTTAAAATAACTTTCTTTTTGAGACCTATGAAACAAGATTGAAGTGAGCTAGAATGCAGTTACCATTTATTAACATCCTATTATCAGCCTTAATGAGAGAAACATGCACATCTCAATGATCCCTAGGTTCTATTTTCAATTTATTGAATACTCTGACAACTCTCTCTCCTTCCACCATATCCACTCCCCAAAGCAAAAATAAGGAAAAAAGTGTACATTCTCCTTAGCTTTTAAAACTAGCCTGAGATACTTGTGTACCACTTCTTAAGGGTTACCAAGGCTGACTGACAGTCACTGCAGCTTGTCATAGGTCCAGATTCCCTGTGTAAGGTGGTAAAAGTACCCAGAAAGACAAAATTTGAAAGCAAAGAAATGAACTTTGCTTAAGAATATATTTCACCTTTAACTTAGTATGGTGGGAACCTATTAGAATTGTGTTTCTGTGGGTGAAAAATGTTTAAATGTTGCTACATAATATGGGTTAACCTAATAATAGTTGAATCTGGATTCATATGCACATCATTGTATAACTGTCTGGGAAAGATTTATTTACACCATCAGTCACCAATCTCTGGCACCACAGACAGATACTTAATGGCAAAGTTTAAGGAAATATTTTTCTAGTGTTATGTATAAAGAGTGTTATCAATTAATATAATCTGCCTCATGTTTGCCATTTTCTTTCTGAAATTTTTCTTCTTTTCACATTTCCTTTTATTTACTTCATTTTCTTCTGTGTCAGGGTTTTTTTTTTTTTCCCTTCATGTTTTTGTTGTTATTTTTGCTTTCTTTAGGGTATTTAAGATTGGAGATTAAAATTCTGCTTTTATCATTCGCTTCTTATATTACCCTGAGCAAGATGATTTATTTCATTCTGCTATAGCTTATCCATCTGTACAATTGTATAGTCATACTTCATTTGGTGAAAAGATTAAATGAAGTCCATGGCTGGTGGCTAAGTGGATTGGCACCAGCCTGAAAACCCAAATGTTGCTGGTTCAATTCCCAGTCAGGGTACATAACCAGGTTGCAAGCCAGGTCTCCAGCCAGGTCCTTAGCTGGAGGCAGGTGAAAGGCAACCATACATTAATGTTTCCCTCCTTTTCTTTCCCCCTACTTGCCCTTCTCTCTAAAAATAATGAATAAAATCTTTTTAAAAAGATTAAATGAGATAATATGAATAAAATAATGCTATGCCTAGTACATAGTAAACACTTAATTTGAACTCAATTTTAACATTATTTTCTTCTTTCATATTTCATTTCTCCCTTACATTTTTGATTATTTTTTCCTGTCTCTTATTTTCATCAATATTGAACTCCATTCTTCATCATTGGTAGTTTGTCTCAGCCACTGGACAGCTCCAGGCAGGTACTTGACAAGTTGGACTCTGTGATACATCCGTTAATCTCTTTCCTCTAGCCTGCCTCCATCTGGAAGTTAGACTGACATTTCTAAAATGCAAATATGATCATTAATTCTCTGTCATAAACCTGCCTGTAATATATATTCCTAAATCCTCATCTTGGATTAGGATTCAAGGCTATTCACAATATGGCTCAAACTTCATCTCTGTCACTAAAATCATCTGTAAAAATAGGTCAAGTAGTTGGGTTTGCTTCCCAAACACACTGCATTTTTTGTTTTTTACTGAACTGTGCTGCATTGTCTTCAACTCGTTTACCTGGCAAACTCTTGTGCGGCCACCAATATCCAACCACAGAGTCTTCATGAACTCCTTTATACAAATTTGATTCTTCTTTCCTTTTTGCTTTCATAGAATTTTGTGTTAATTACTATTTCAGTGCCTATCGCATTGTGTGGATCTCTCCAGAGTGTAAGCCCTTAGGAACAATGCTTTGTTTTACTCCTCTTTATTGTTTCTGGGTCCTATAACTGAATCTGTCACTCAGTAAATAATCACACTCTATTTCTAAACATAGTCTCCCACCTGTCTAGATAAGATTTATGTTTGGAGTTTATGTTCACAAAGCTGATATGATTTAAGTAAACTTTGATGTCT
This sequence comes from Noctilio leporinus, assembly GCA_004026585.1. NCBI lineage: Eukaryota > Metazoa > Chordata > Mammalia > Chiroptera > Noctilionidae > Noctilio > Noctilio leporinus. The sequence goes on from PVIW01003363.1 coordinate 56,170, forward strand.
TTGTCCAATTTCAGACAACCCCAGAGGAAAGCTGCATGATGACCCTTACTGAACATCTTTGTAAATAGGCAGGTGATTCCAATATATATAGGACTTTACTGTGAAAAAGACCAGGGGATAGAAAAGGATCATCCTTCCCATCTCCTTTTCACCTTAGGGTTCTATTTTAAGAAGCCACAGAGTTAGTATAACTTGGTAAGTGCTTTAAATTTTCACCAATTATTCTTTTGATTACCTTTCTATATAAAGCTTTCTGATAACTGATTAGAGATGAAAAACCTGTGTTTTTGTTTCAGATGAAGAAATGGGAAAGGGATAGTCTTTTGTTTCCCAGTTTTGCTCACATAGTGGCCTCCTCCCTGGATTTAAAGGGTTTCCCCTTTTGCTGTTTGTTTTTACATATAGGTCATTACTTGGATGACTTGCAAGCTATTTTATTTCCCAATGGAATATGAAGAGAATCTCTATACTATCAGACCTTAAGAAAATAATCCTAAGAAAGAGAGTTGCAAACTTTTGCATAAACAAATTTAAAGCTGATATACAAAGAGATTTGTACATTATAAAGAAAAAGTAGAATCCAGAAATGAGATTGGTGGCTGTCACTGGTGTCAGTAGGAAATAATACATTGGGACTAATTTCTTCAGGAAATTTTAAAGAGCTAGGGACAGGGAGAGAGTTATCCATGTATCCAGGAGAGATTACACAATCAATGCCTCTGGAAGTTTGAGCACAGTGGCAAACAGCTAAAGGTACTAGGATACAAAATGAGAGAAAAGAACATAGGCATATTTATTTGCTATCTATGGACGAATGAAAGGGGAGAAATAAGAAGGAAACGTAGGAGTAGAAAAGTCCCAGCAAACCTCCTGATTTCAATGTTAGAATCAAGGTAAATTCTCCTAATTTAGATAAACTATTTTAAAGAATCTTGGCAGACACAGAAACCCAGACCTCCTTAAGAATGCATCTTTCCCAAAAGAAGTGAGTACAGATGACTCACGAAGACATTACTAGTTTTGAATGAGAACCCATTGCATCTGAGTAACTGCTCCAAATAGGCCAGACAAATATTTGCTGAAATGAGCAACAAATGGAAATCATGAGACCCAGGGCAGGGTTTCTGCTCTTTCAATAAGCAGCTGTGTGAGCTTGGGCAAGTAACTTCCTCTCTTTGTTTTTTTCTTTTCTTTTTTTCCTCTCCTCTAAAATGAAGAACAAACTCTTTTGTATATGACTTAAGATTGGTTGTGAGAATTAAATGAGCTGGCACTAAAAACCATTATTATAGAGGCTTCTGTCAGGTTACATCCCAGGGATTTAAGCTCGATTACAACTATTTAGAAGTAATCTTTTTTTCTTCAAAAATATACCAGAGGACCATCACAGACAGACCCAGGAGCCACAGCTTCATCTTTAGAGTAATAGCAACATTACTGATGGTGTATACAAGATTTTGTTAAATGTTAGAAATGGTGGGGCCAGGCATTTCCTATGGTATTGATTACAAAAGCATTCTGCAGCTCATAAGTTGAGGCTGTGTTCTCTGTGCACATTCTATATGGTGCCAGGGGAAATAAACCAGAAATAAACCAACTCAGTAGCCTTAAAAGTGTGCTAATCCCAAGAGCCAGTCATTACAAGCCGAAAACACAAATTGAGAGCTGCCAGAAGAGAGGACAGGTCTGGAGAGATTTACACTTTGCTGAACAAAGGAAAGAGTGGACTGTCTGTCCTTTGTATAAAAGAAAAATGATATACTTTGGACCTAGTAGAAATTTTCTTTTAGTTTTTCTCCAGTAGACAGGGTGGATTTGCACTTAGCCATCTTTATAATCACATTTGAACCAAAATCACTCTTAGGTGACTCACTGAGCTAAAGTTAGGATTCCATCTGTAGCTTGGGTTAAAACTCTGGCTGTAGCTATTTTTGTTTGTGCATATCAAACTTCTGTCTTAGCTTTGTTAATTGTGGTTTCTAATCAAATGAGCTAATTGGGTCAGCCACAACGAAACAGTAGGGTTTGAATTTTTTTCTTTACTGATATTTAACATTTACATGTTAAGAGACATATTGGCATAATTCTTCAATACTTATACCCATTCGTGTGTGTGTGTGTGTGTGTGTGTGTGTGTGTGTGTGTGTGACAGAGAGAGAGAGAGAGAGAGAGAGAGAGAGAGAGAGAATCTTCACTGAGTAATGTTTAGTGCCATCCATGACAAGGGAATTATTAACTATGAGAGGACAGAACAACATAAATTAAATAAATAGCAGAAAACAGAGGGGCAAAGGAGGGAAAGTGCTCAGTTTTTTAATGTTTTGGGTTTTTTTTTTTTTTTTTTTTACCCATGTTCCATGTGTTAACACAGTCCAACATGGACAACATAGTAGAACACAATAATTTTCTGGTCATGTTTTCTTTAGGAAATGATTGTTCCAAATCAATATAATTGAACTTGGCATACTTTCTAGAAAATCATGCATTTCTTGTTTGAATGTTTATCCTTGGGATAACTTAGGTATTGAAGGTATTTTACAAAGTTATTGTACAGAGATACTTCACTGGGATGCTGTTATACATTGAGGTTTGATTCCTATAAACACACATACTGCATGCACAGGTGACATTTAATGGGAGTGATTAGTGCACACTGAAACCCTAGGACCACTTGACCCTCATTTTTAACACCCTAGCTAAGGTTGGGCTTACTAATTTGGGTACCAAGGTCCTGGAAATTTCCCAGACTCCTGTGAAGCTCATAAAAGATTACTGGCTAAATTAGGCCCAGAGCAGGGCTTAGGAATGGTGTATATTCACTCTATATTAATGTGGAAGACTTGAAACTGGTTGCCTGCTTATTTTTTGTCATCCAGATATAGCCATCCAGTGGGACCAAGAGCCACATTAACATTTCAGAATGATAGGGACTACCTCAATGGTAGCATTTTCTACACATTCTTCATCTCTGGAGATCGTTGGTCTCTTCAGGGAATTTTAAGAATCTCAATTGACCTAGGGTGGACTTTATAAAGGAAGTAAAATGTCTTTCAGAGTAAGAGGGTGTAACTGACTAATGACTGACATAATTCCCATGACTGCGAGAGTAAGAGGACTTTGAAGTGAAGAAGTATTTTTTTTTCTTAATTTCATCGTGGTAAAAACACTTAACATGAGATCTATACTCTTAACGAGAATACAATCCAGTGTTGTTGACTATAGGTATCATGCTGTGCAGCAGGTGTCTAGAGCTTATTCATCTTGCTTAACTAAAACTTTAAACCCATTAATTAGCAAATCCCCATTTCCCACTTCTCAGCCTCTGGAAAACACCATTCCACACTTTGATTCTATGAATTTGACTATTTCAGGTAGCTCATATAAGTGGAATAATGCAGTATTTGTCTTTCTGTCACTGCCTCATTTCACTCAGCATAGTGTCCATAATGGGCAGCCTTCTATGAACTTGTTAAGGGCACAGGCTCCCTTCTTTTACATTGCCTTGCCATCTACAAGGGCCTCTGAGTCTTGTAATAGATCACCTGCTTTCTATTAACAATTATGGGAAGAAAGAGGGAGAATGCATGAGATGATTTTGTGGGTCAGGCCTAGATGTAGTAGACCTCAATTATGCCCAGATTACATTGTTCAGAATGCCATCACATCCTCATACCTGACTGCAAATAAGTCTTTGGAGTGAGTGTAACTTCTTTCCATAAAGGAAAGGAAATAAATTTTGATGAACATGTTGCAGCCTCTGCCATACAATTTTCTTTTAAAATTGAGTTTCTATAAAGATTTTTGTTTTGGTTTAATTTTTTTTTTAATTTTATTGTTGTTGTATTACATCCATCCCTTTTTTGCTCCCCTCTGTCCCCCTCCCCACCCACCCTTTCCCCCCAAAGTCAATCCCACCTGTTGTCCATCTCCATGGTTCCTTTATACTAGGTTCTTTGGTTTAATTTTATATAATAATTTCTACAAGGAGAAATGGTAACATGTTGAAATGATCATTTCTTTATATATATATATATATATATATATATATATATATATATATATGGCTTATACAATAGTGGATAAGAGGATGGACTTTGATATAAAACAGACATGGATTCAAGTTCCAGTTATTCTACCTCTAGCTGGGTGACCTTACTGTAACACACCTTAAAGTGTTGGAAAGATGCAATAAAATATAAATGTAAAATTCTTAATTTTAAAGCTGGTAGCATTATTATGATTAGTGATAATAGCAGTAACATGTTGACAAGCAGAGCACAGGTTGGTTTGTGAGGAGTTTGAGGCATGAGAAGAAGACAGTTAAGATCCATATGGGTTGAGATAAGCAAGTGCTCATGCAAAATTAGCAAATTACATAGGGAAAATTTTTCTGTGAACTTTTAGAACATTTACCAGTATAGTAGGTTTCTTTTTAGCCTTGAAAGAGCTGTGGTACTCCCATGTAATCTAGTTCAGGTCTTACTGCTGAGCTGTAAATTCTAGAAAATATCTAGAATTGCTCCTGTTTGATTCTAAGCCATGCCTCTACTTATGCCACTCCACCAGAACTATCTGGGCATTTTCTTCTACATGACTATTATGTATTAAGACACATGCTATTCATTATCACATCATATATCTTCCTTCCTTCAAGCTCTCTCTACAGAGTCAAATCCAAGGTAAATGTGCCTTGATTAGTTCTGTTATTATTCTTCTTACTCATTGTCTGTACTTTCCCCCAGAAAATGTTATTCAGTTGATTTTCTAATCCCACATTTTTAAATTCTTGGAGAAAGACAATCAACCTTTTTCTTGTATTTATTTGCTTGGGCAAAATTTAAGACTGTCAGGTTTTCAGGGGCATTAAGAGGGAGTTTTCCATCTACTATTTTCTTTGTGTGCCCTTAGAAAGCAAAGGGGGGGGTGGAATTGGGGCAACTGTAATAGAACAATAAAAAATATGAAAAAATAAAATATCAAAAGTGGAATTTTTATACAATGGTCATTTGGGGCAAGGTGGATAACTAACCAGCCATATTGTTGTATCCCTAGAATGCTGCCAACTACTTCAAGGAAAGATTCAAGGACAGTTCTTGTACTTGATGCCTCTTTTGTAGAGGAAGGAGGGCTGATAAGAACCAAGAATTTGATAAAAAGTATCTCAAAATTATTCACAGGGTCCTTGGAAAGTCATGCCTGTTTTGGTCACATGGTTGACCAGTGCTCTGGAAGGTGCACATGAGGTTTCTTTGGGCACCAGAGAACCTTGCAAGTGAGCAACATTGTAAGTGTGAGGTTACTTTCTGGGCCAGAAACCACACGTTGTCATAGGAAATATTGGGAACTGGCTTCCATATCAGTAAACGAATTCTGTTCTATTTGAGTAATTGTAAGAAAGGGAGCAATATGACTTGACATTTGTGTAAGTGGAAAGGGCTTGATAGTCACAGAGAAATTAGTAATTGAGGTTAAAGCTGTTATAGGAATAATATTTAACATGCTATTAATTGAACAGCAAGGGAGAAGGTAACTGGGTAGACCAGAGAGGCATAGTACTTTTAACATGAAAGAAGAATACGGCCTGCACTATGTGTATGGTAAAAAGCAATGTGTTTCTCTTCTATGTTATGTAACAGTTCTCACCTAATAAATTGACAAGTAGTCATCTTGTATCTATTCAGGCCAGCAAAGCATTGGAAAAGTTCTTGGAGGACTGTCACTGTGTCCTTTGTAAATTGTCATTTCTTACCACTGTAACTGCAGTTCAGTGGACATAACTGCTTACTTATGCTATGCACTGTGTGAGGTGATAGGAATCGAACAGTGAAGGAAGAAGACATGGCCTTTGACACTCCTCCCAAAACATACACACAAATGACTGACCAGCACGTATTATACTATGAGATGTGTTTCTTGAAGGGGAAAGGATTTGCAGCACTGACAGGTATTCTTTCTCCTGTGGCCATCAATACATTTTCTACTTTGTAATATAACCCTTTTTTTTGTCTCTAAAAGTAAGACAAGGTAAAATTTTGGAAAATATATAAAGTGTAACAAAGGAAATCATTCATAACTTTAAAACCATAATCACAGTTACTATTTTTGTGTAGTTCCTTCATTTTTATTTACATTCTATAGATGTACATAAAAATATACAGTTGTATATAAACTTCAAATCCTACCTTTCCCAGTAAGGTTGAATCATTTCTATATATCATGTAAAACACCATATATATTGTATTAAAGGCTGAATAGCATTAAGTTGTAGATATATCATATTTACTCAACTGTCCCCAATTCACAAACATTGCAAATAGACATTTTTCAAGTGGTTGGTATAAATAAGTAATTAAGCTTAACTATATTAATGTGGTGCTTTAAATTATCTAATTGACCATAAGAAAAGTAGATAGGGGGAAACAGTGAAGGGCAGGAAAGAAGGGGAAGGAGGGGGAGAAGGAGAAAGAGAAGGGAGGAAGAGATAGAGAAAGAGAATATGAATCGCATGACAATGAAAATCCTTACCTTTACCTAAACCTTCTTCTATGATATAATATCTGGGCTGTGTACCCTGAGATCTCCTTTAATGGGTACCTGTCAATAAGATATTCTGTATTAGCATATCCTAATGTCAACATCAGGACCTCATGGATATTGATAGCTGACATAGGGTCATAGTACTCCTTCTTCTACTTGGTTCTCAGACTTCATTGAATTTGGGTTTGTCTTGGTGGGGTCTTAAAAACCACAGAGTGAAAGTTAGGCATTGAGAAACCCTGGGAAGTTTAGTATTAGGGTGAGACAGCAGGGGAACCTAAAGGAAGATCTTTTCCTTTTCTTGGCTAAGAGACCAGACTACTACAGATTTTAAGAAATCACAGTCCACAAGACTACTGTCAGTTTTGCAAACAACTGCAAGTTTGAGGGGTTCCTAAAAAGGACCCTCAGTCTCAATGACCTTCTAGAAAGACTGACAGAACTTATTGGAAGCTGTTGCACTCAAAGTTATAATTTACTACAGGAAAAAGGATAAATATTAAAAATCACCCAAGGGAAAAGATGCATGCGGCCGTGTCCAAGAAAGTTATAAATGCAGAGCCCCGAGTTGTCCTTTTCAGTGGAGTACTTTAATAGCATCAATGTGTGATAGTGCATACAGAGTATTGCTGATCAGGGAAGCTCACCTGATTCTTGGTGTCCAGAGATTGTATTAGGGCTCCATTTTTAAAAAAGATTTCTTTATTCATTATTTTTAGGAAGAAGGGCAGGGAAGGAAGAAGAAAGAGAGAGAAACATCAATGTATGTTTGCCTTTCACCTGCCTCCAGCTACAGACCTGAGTGGAGACCTGGCTTACAACCTGGTTGTGTGCTCTGGCTGGGGAATCAAACCAGTGACTTTTGGGTTCTCAGGTTGGTGCCAATCCACTGAGCCACCAGCCAGGGCTCCGGGCTCCATATTTTGACTCATAACTTTTACATGGCTGACCTTCAATTCCCAGGCTCCAAAGTCAGAACTAATACTACATGGCTTTTAGTCTCCATTCCCTCTTTTTTAATGGAGTGGGGCACAAAATATCTTTATTTTTATGTCAGGAGAGGGAGTAGAAAAGAAAGCAGCCCCTCTAACGGGGCCCTATGCAGTGGCAGCTTCTTGTTCCATAGGGTTAAGAAAGACTGAGGAAATAAAAGTTGTTTGAAAAAATCCAGGTGTAGTTGCTTTACATGTTGTGATGGGTAGAAGGGACAAAGTGAAGTGTGAAGGCCCCTCACACCCTCCATTTTGCCTCAGACTATTTCCTGGAACCCTGGGGCAGAGAAAGTGCCACTTTCATTCCTGCTTCTTAGGATTGTTGACAGCTATGTAGTGATAAACAACAGCAAGCAGGAAGAGTAACATGCTCAGCCTGTTGGTGAAAAAAGGCAAGGTGCATACATGTAATCATCCTGACCAGCTGGGCCCAGCTCCCATGTGGACTATGCACTAGCTTGAGGTAGGAGACCTCAATTGGAAATTTGTTGGGCCAGCTCTCTCCATTTCCTCTTGAGGTAAAGTGAACACTAAATGGCCTAAAGTCCCTGTCATAAATTATATTGTTAGACTCCCTAGTGGCCAAGGCATCCAGGTAAACAAAGACACTCTTAAGTCACAGTATTCCAAGAGTTTAGAGACTGCCTTCCAGAAGCCAAAGGTGCAGGCCAAATCTTTGACTAGCAGGGATCTCCTCTTGATAACTCACTTTCTGCCAGCATGTGATATGCTATGAAGGAAACTCTGAAGAAGCTGACACTATTTTTATCTTACAAAAGGGAGGTACTGATTTAAGCACATATAATATCTTTCAGTAATTTGGCATTCCGGCACTTTACTTGACTCATCCTATCCTTTTTTCTCTGCAGGGCTGTCCAGGTCTAAGCACAGCATAATAGGTATGACATAAAAGATACAAGAAAAATCCCCTTCTGTGTGGAATCTAAGGAACAATATAAAGAAACAAACAGAATAGAAATAGACTCATAGACATAGAGAGCAAACTAGTGGTTGCCAGAGGAGAATGGTTTGCAGGGCTGGGTGAAAAAGGTAAAAGTATTGGGAAATACAAATTGAGAGTTACAGAAGAATCATGGGGATATAAAGTACAGCATAAGGAATATAATCAATGATATTGTAATAACTATGTATAGCATAGAGTGGTACTGGAGCTATCAAGAGAAATACTTTGTAAAGTACACAATTATGCCATACACCTGAAATGAATACAAAATAATATTGACTGTAAACTGTAATTGAAAAAAATTAAAATAGTTTGTTGACTTCTACAGAAAAAAAATCAAAATCAACTAACTCCTAAAAAAATCTAACAACAAACCTGTCCCTTCACACTCCAGAACCACAGAATGTCAGAACACAGTGACTTCTTAAAGCTCATCTAATTTAGGTGTTGGAAAACTATGACTTGGGGCCAGATTTGGCTCTCTGCCTGTTTTTGTAAATAAAGTTTAATTGGGACAGCAGTGTCCATTCATTTATATATTGTTGAAGGCTGTTTTATGCTGTGATGATAGAATTGGTAAGTTGCGACGGAGGCTACATGTCTGCAAAAACAACTAACTGTCAGTCAGGCCCTTGGTAAAAAAGAAAAGTTTAGCCCTGGCTGGTAGCACAGTGGGTAAGGCGCTGGCCTGGGAACCCAAAGGTCGCAGGTTCGATTCCCCAGCCAAGGCACATAACAAGGTTGCAAACCAGGTCTCCAGTCAGATCTGTGGCTGGAGTCAGGTGAAGGGCAACCAAACATTGAAAAAAAAAAGGAAAGTTTGCTGAGCCCTGGACCAGTTCAACTATATAATTACTGAGATGGAGAAATTAAAGTAAAAACTGGAGAAATATTAAATTAGGCAAATAACTATTGAGCCCCTGCTCTGTGTTGGGCACCATTGAAGGTATTTGAGATATATGTAAAAAAAAAAAAAAAACATTAAAAATGTTAGACTAATTGTACTAACAATTATGCTAACATACTGATGTTAGTAATTGGGAAAAGACTAACCAAAGGAGAGTAGGCTAATGGGAATGGGAAGAATTGCAACTTTAAGCAGGGTAATGAGAATAGGTAGGCTTCACTGAATAGTTAAATTTTTAGAAAATACTTGAAGAAGGTGGGGGTGGGACTTGGAGACACCTGTGATAAAACCTTTTTCAGGTGGAAGAAACTGTTCATGTAAAGCCTTGTACTTGTCATGTTCCAGCAACAGCAAGGAGGCCAGCTTGTCTGGAGTAAAGTGAGCGATAGAGAGAATAGTGGGAGATAAAAGAAGTGCTCATAGTTTGTTTTTGTTCATTAGGTTTCTCTTATAGTTGAGATCATATGGTACTTGTCTTTCACTGACTGGCTTATTTTACTTAGCAGAATACCGTTCAGTTTCATCCATGTTGTCACAAAAGGTATGAGTTCCTTCTTTCTTTCTGCTGTGTAGTAGAACCAGAGGCATATAAACATGAAATAATCTGGCAGGGACCAGAGAGGAGATGGAAAGGGGAAAATGATGGAAAAGAAGGGAAAAGGACTAGTTAAAGAATGGGTATGAATGACCCATGGACAAAAATGTGGAAACTGACTATGGGAGTGAGGGGTGGACTGGGTGGAGGAGTGCAAAGGAGGAAAAATTGGAGCAAGTGTAATAGAACAACAATAAAATATTTTTACAAAGAAAGAGAAGTAATGGGATGCCATTGGGAAGACCGTGAGTGAAATGAGGAACAACTGCAGATTTTGAACAAAGTAATAAGATCTGACTGGGATTTAGATTTTAGCTCTACTGTTAAAAGATAGACAGTTATAGCATGAAGGTGAAATCAAAAGATTAGTGTGATGGCTAATTTTATGTGTCAACTTGATTGGGCTAAGGGATGCCCAGATGGCTAGTAAAACATTATTCCTGGGTGTATCTATAATGGTGCCTCTGGAAGGGATTAGCATTTGAATCAGCAGACTGTTAAGACAGTTTTCACTAACTCAGGTGGGCATCATGCAATCCACCAAGGTCCTGAATATAACAAAAAGGTGGAGGAAGGGCAAATTCACTCTCTGCTTGAGCTCAGGCATCAATCTTCTCCTTCCCTCACATTGGCACTCCTGATTCTCAAGCCTTCAAATGTGAAGTTTGGTAGGAGACTTACATCACCCTCTGCCATTCCTGGGGCCTTTCGCTTGCAAACAGCAATTTGTGGGAATTCTCAGCCTCCATAACTGCATGAGTCAGTCCCTCATAATATGTATCTTTCTGCATTTGTTATATATTTCCTATTCTGTTTCTTTAGAGAACCTTGAATAAGACAACAAGTTAGGAAGTTATGATTGTAATCCAACCTAGAGATAATGTTGGCTTACACCATCTTGGTAGCAGTAAAAGAGATGCAAAGTGATCTAATTATGGATTCGTTTTGAAAGTAGTATCAAACAAGATTTGCTAAAGGTTTGAATGTAGGTTATAAGAGAAAAAAAGAAGAGATTTTTCACCTGAGCAACTGGAAGAATGGAGTAGTCAAGGTTATGTAGGAAGTTGGTAGAAGCATGAGTTTTTGAAGCTAGGCCACATTCTCTCCACTCCTGATCCAGTATTCTTTACACTAATTTGATTGTACCTTCTTGTGATTCTGAAATGACTCAGACAATGGAAGCTGGCCCAAAGAATGTGCATTACCAACAGTGTGCAAATGATAAAAATCAAGTCTTAGAGCTGTGGCTTTTACAGAGTGTTACTATTTCTTAGTTTATTTCCATGTTTATCTTTCTGAGTTCAGAGAAGGGAATGTTTCCTTAATATTTAGCTCAAGCTTATTAAAAAGTTTCCCCTTGACCAGCTTTAAAAAGAAGAACACAAACATAATGTCCCTGCTTGAATCTCATAAAATAACAAATATTCCTAGTGAACATAATTGTTTTTAACCTTTATGCCAGGTACAATAAATGTCAAAGGGAAAGATAACCTAGCACTCTCCTGAAATGGCTTAAGTAATAGGCACAAGTTTGTTTTAATGGGAACTCACCCAGTAGACACACTCCTATAACAAATGAGAAATCCCTAATGAGAGTTGCACTATTTCTATAGCCTTTTATGTTAACCTTAATTGACTACCATCATGCAAAGCTAATTTAGAGCATGGTAATCTGACCAAGTTATTTTCAGCCAAGTACACTGGTGCCTGCTTTAAAACAATGACTTCTGGAAGCCTGTGTCAACATGGTTGGCAGATTGGTCTATAGGAGGAGACTGCCCACTTAGAAAGCACAATCCCTCAGTGACCTATCCAACCTGGCACAATCCTGGGGGTTGATTGCCTCAACTGTGGATGGAAGCGTTCAGAACATTTCTCAGTAAGGCCAACCCCCCACCCCCAGGACATGATCTTGACCTGAGTACTACTGTCTAACTTCCTGTTCCTCAGGCCTATTTCTTAACCCCCCTTCCTCTCCCCATATCAGAGATTTCTATCCTGAATCTCTTTCACAGGCCTATTTTCAGTGGAGCTGGGGAGTGTACTGAAAAGATGACTGAATTTGCATTTTGTTTTCAGCTCAGTTACAAACTGGATGTATGATCTTGAATAAATCACTTCTCTGTTATCTTCTGTATTTTTATACTTGAAGGTGAAAGGTTAGAAGAGGTAAATTCCAAGGTTGCTTTTAGTTTTGTTGGTTAAATATTTAGTGGGTTTAGCTTTATAAGAAACAAGAGGTGATATTGGAAAAATTTTGTTAAACAGAATTCTCATGGCCTCTTCCATGATTTTGGGATAAAAAATCTTTCCTGATCCATCTCAAGTACCTCCTTTTGTGAGAATCAACTTGAATGTATAAATAAAATACCTATATGCAGACATATGATTAGTATTATTATATAAATGAATTTATTAAACCCGTGGTCAGCAAAGTCAAGATTCATTTCTTCCCACCTGTTTTAAAGAGCACATCAAGGAGCTGATCAAGGAGTTAAAAATTTTTGCCTCTGATATTACACATGTCTATTTGAGGCATGGAATTAGTTCCTTTAAAAACTAATTTGCATCATGGGGATACAAATTAAAACCACAAAGATATTTTACAATAGTCAAATTAGAAACTATTTAAATATGTCAATACCAAATATTGGTAAAGATATAATAGCAATTTTACTGTTGTTGAGAATGTGAATTGGTACAACTTCTTTACCTAGTGAATATAAACATACAGGGTGTGTGCGATAAATTGGCAATAATGTTGCATCTCCTTATTTCATGTGCTTCTTTTAAACTTTGAAAACAATGTTTCAAAGGTTATGATTTAACCTCATTGTTTCAGATATAAAGTATTAAACTCTGAGAGCAGCTGTCATGTTGAAGGAATATGATGTTAGAACCATAATTTCTAAACTGCATGCAGGGTGAACTGCTAAGGAAATTGTGGACTTCAATAACAGCACTTTACATACAGTTTATAATGTGAAGAAGGTGTATGATGCTGATCCTGATGTTGCCACATCAACAAGGAAAACACATAAGGTATTCAAGGATTACACAAGTCCAGATATTGTACACAGAATCCAGGAGATCACCAATGAAGATCCAGGAAAGTCAATGCACTCCATAGCAAGAGAACTGGAGATGTCAGATGCAATGGTTCACAAGATTATTGCTGAAGATATCAGATACAGATTAGATATTTTAAGAAGAGGCCAGTTTATGACATAGCAGACAAAGGAACGGTACTTTGAAAAAGCAAGGAAACTGATAACAGAATTGAACAATCCCAAAGAATAAAACCCTTTGGTTTTCTTGGCTGATGAAAAAAAGAAGTTTCAGCAGGACCAAATAGTCAACAGGAGAAACAACAGATGGCTCTGTGAGAATCCTAATGAAGTCCCAATTGTCATGAAAATGAAATTTCCTGCTACAGTGATAGTGTTAGGTGTTGTCAGCAAAGAAGGAAATATAATGACCCCTCATTTTTTCCCACAAGGCTTGAAGGTGACGGCTGATGTTTACCTTGATGTTTTGAGAGAAGTAGTTGTACCGTGGATGAAACAAATCACAAATGGATGTCATTTTATCTTATAACAAGATGGTGCACTAGCACATGTTGCCAAAAAGGTGCAAAAATGTCTCAGTGTTAATGTTCCCAAATTCTGGTCAAAAGAAATCTGGCCACTTAGTTCACCAGATGTAACTCCTTTAGACTATTATGCATTTGTGAGAGAGAAGTTAATAAACAACTTCATTCCAATAAACAGGCTGTTAAAGCTAAGATTGAAAACATGATGATATTCATGGATAGAGAAAAGTTAATTAAAGCGTGCTCAAGATTCTGAAGTTGATTCTATTATCCTCATTAGTTTGTTTTTGTTCATTAGTTTCCTCTTACAGGTGAAATCATACGGTATTGAAACATGGAACAATCTGACAGTGACATGAATGGAGGGGAGAAGAAGAATAATGATGGAAAGAAAGGGAAGGGACTAGTCAGAGAACATGTATGAATGACCCATGGGCTTGGACAACAGTGTGGGGATTGACTGTGGGAACAGGGGATGGGCTGGGTGGTGGAGGGCAAAGGGGGAAAAATTTGGACAACTGTAAAAGAACAATAAAATGTTTTTAAATGTAAAAAAAAAAAAAAGATTCTGAAGTTGAATTGAGTCTATTATTGCAGCCAATGGAGATTTTTTTGAACAATTAAAAAAAAAACTACATTTATATATTTACCTATAATAATAAATTTATTTCAAAATATAACACTTTTGTGCTAAGTTGTTTATTTTACTAAAATTTTACCAATTTATCACACATACCCTGTACATGTACTTGAATGTTCATAGCAGCATTGTCTATAAGGGGAAAATGAAAATAATATGAATGTACATATAGTATGTATAAATATATTAGGAACTATAATGTAATGAATGAAAATGAGGGAGATTGAAGATGGTGGCCATGTAGGTGGAAGCTGAGCCCACTTACTTGTGCTCCTAGCATTGATTTTTGGCTGATCTCCCTACAAGTGACCTGAATAACCAATGGAATTTCAGCTGATGGGAATTTTTGAAGCCAGGGAGTACAGAGGATGCTTTGTACTGTCTGGCGAGAGATTTTATAAATTGAGGGGAAATGTCCTGTATGAGGCACTAGGAGCAGAGGAGAGATCAGACAGAAAATGCAGCTTAGTGGCTCTCTCCCTTTCCAGAGTAGGGGCCTTGTCCCACACAGGAAACCCCCAATCTTAATCGAGAGACTTGGGAGGATATATGGAGTCTGGGAGACTTAGGCTGCACACACACAGTGAGAAGCATGTCCATAGATGCAGGGCCAATGGGGAAATATCTAGAGGAACTTTATCTCCTAAAACTGGCGCTGGCAGGCTGTGGACAGCCCTAACAAAGAGAGACATTTTGCTTTTGGAGAAGGTGGAGCACACAGAGAACTGACCCATGGCTCTGTACTGCACTATGGTTGCCACATACAGACTTTTTAGAAAAGGGAGCTGAGGAATGGATGGGCTGGGACTCCATGCATGTGTGTGTAGCCACTCTGCAAGCAAAGAAACCAGCATGAACATGCAGTTCATTCCCACTGGGTGCAGCTGCCCTGGGAAGAACCGAAAGTGGCACAGTGAAGCAATTGCAGGACACCAGCTAACCCAGTTAGTGAGCAGCAGGCTGCACAGAGCAGAGTTCCTGCGAGAACAGCAGGCTGTGAACTGGGGGGCCAGGAGCTCAGTGCTTGAGATGTTTTGCAGCCAGGCAGGTCCCCTAACAGGCAGATGTGCTGACCCCCACATGGGGGATTGCAAGCTCTGCAGATCAGTGAAGCCAGGCTCAGGGGCCCCTGCTGGGTGCATATCCAAATGGGAAAAGAGAAATTCTAAAATAGCCTTTTCCAAACTTTATCAGACACTACCAGCTACACTAGTTACTCAGGCCCTGGCCCTTGAAACCAGCAAAGCAGAGAGATTAGAGACAGGTGCAGCAAGTAGTGTTCAGGGCCCCACCCAGCTTTGGCTCTTATTCAGAGATGCCATCAGCACCAAGCAGGAAAGAGCTGACCCTTTTACACAGATTGGACCCTCACATAAAATGGACAGCTAGTTTATCAGAAATTATACATTACTGGAAATAATCTGGGACAGACCAAGACTTGTGATGGGAGTATGGCGGCATACATGCACCATCTTTCCTGAAGACTGAACAGCACCTCCTGGTGGTGACCAAAGGTGCCACATCCTCCAGATCACACCAAAGGCCCCCTCTGGAGGCAGGTGAAAGTGGCACTGGTGGTGCTCTCAGACATTAGATGAACCACTCCTGGGGCTTGTGCTAATGGAAAGCCAGCAAAGCAGAACAGTGAGGACCGGCCAGGCCTGAATGAGACAGCAATAGACTGTGGGTCACTTGTAGCTTTAAACCATCTGTCTAGAGCTAGACTGGAATACCATCTGACATTACCAGGGATGAATCCAGAAGTAGAAGGCAGTGGCAAACACAACTATGCTGAGATAACTTTCACCTTAGTCTTCTTCATTATCTGCATTAGGTTTTCTCCTGCAAAGACTTTTAACATTCTTTTCTTAAAAAAAAAAAACACAACTTTTATTCTTATTATTTCACTATTTTTAATTTTGGCTTTGTTTCAGGTCTCACATTTTATTTTTCCCTTCTCTTACTCCATTTTTCCTTCTTCCTTTCTTTTCTTATTTTCATTTTAAACCTGGATGAAGTAGACAAATTTCTAGAATCATACAATCTTCCAAAACTGAATCAAGAAGAAGCAGAAAGCCTGAATAGACTGATAACAGCTATAGAAACTGGGGTAGTAATAAAAAAAAACTCCCAGCACACAAAAACCATGAACTAGTTAGCTTCACAGGTGAGTTTTACCAAACAGTCAAAGAAGAACCAACTCCTAGCCTTCTCAAACTATCCCAAAAAATTCAAGAAGGAAGACTCCCAAACTCTTTTTATGAGGCTAGTATTATCCTAATTCCAAAACCATGTAAAGACACAACAAAGAAAGACAATTACAGGCCAACATTTCTGGTGAACACAGATGCCAAAATCCTCAACAAAATATTGATATTCAGATCCTGGAATACATTGAAAAGAATACACTATGATCAAGTGGAATTTATCACAGGGATGCAAGGATGGCACAACATTCACAAATCAATAAACAATACACCACATTAAAAAATGAAAGACAAACCATGTGATCATATCAATAGATGCAGAAAAAACATTTTACAAAATCAAGCACCCCTTTAATAAAAATACTCAGCAAAATGGGAATAGAGGGAGCATACTTCAACATGATAAAGGTCATAAATGAGAAATCTACTGCCAACATCATACTCAATGGGCAAAAAATAAAAGCTTTCTTCTTCTTCTTCTTCTTCTTCTTCTTTTTTAATTTTATTGTTGTTGTATTACATCCATCCCCTTTTTTGCTCCCCTCTGTCCCCCTCCCCACCCACCCATTCCCCCCAAAGTCAATCCCACCTAAAGCTTTCTTCTTAAGATCAGTAACCACACAAGGGTTTCTACTTTCACCATTCTTATTCAACATAGTTCCAGAAGTTCTAGTCACTGTGATCAGACAAGAAAAAGAAATGAGACATCCAAATTAGAAAGGAGGAGATAAAACTGTCATTATTTGCAGATGACGTAATAATGTACATAGAAAACCCTATAGTCTCCCCCCAAAAAAATACTACTGAACCTAAGAGGTGAGTTTGGCGCAATAGTGGGATACATTTTCAATATTCACAAATGGATGGCATTTATGTATACCAACAATGAAATATCAGAAAGAAAAACTAGGAAAAAATCCAATTTACTATAGCAACAAGAAAAATATAATACCTACAAGTAAATTTAACCAAGGAGGTACAATGTTTGTGCTCAGAAAAATATAGAACCCTGAAGAAAGTAACTGAGAAAGATACAAATAAATAGAAGCATATACCATGTTTATGAATTGGAAGAATTAACATCATTAAAATGTCCATATTACTCAAAGCAATCTATAGATTCAATGCAATTTCTATTAAATTTCCAATGGTATATTTCACAGACCTAGCTCAAATATTCCAAAAATATATGTGGAACCAAAAAAAAAAAAAAAAAAAAAAAAAAAAAAAAAAAAAAAAAAAAAAAAAAAAAAAAAAAAAAAAAAAAAAAAAAAAAAAAAAAAAAAAAAAAAAAAAAAAAGCCCTTGAATAACATCAGCAATCTTGAGAAAGAAGAATAAAGTTGGAGGAATCACAATACCCAATATCAAGCTATAGTACAAGGCAATTGTAATTAAAACAGTCTGGTACAGGCATAAGAACAGACATGGAGATCAATGGAACATAATAGAGAGCCTAGATCATGTCTCTGTGATCAATATTTGACAGTAGGGGCATGAGCATACAATGGAGTAAAAATAGCCTCTTCAATAAATGGTGCTGGTAGAACTGGAATGGTATATGCAAAAAAATTAAACTAGGCCACCAACTTATACTGTATATCAGAATAAACTAAAAATAGATAAAGTTTAAATGTAACTTTTGAAACTATAAAGTACTGGAGGAAAATATAGGTATTAACATTTCAGACACCCAATGTTGTAATATTTTTGCTGGTATATATCCTAGAGCAAGGAAAATAAAGGAAAGGAAAAACAGATGGGACCACATCAAATTTTAAAAAATGCCTGGCCTTGGCTGGTGTGGCTTAATGTATTAATATCAGCCTGCAAACTGAAAGGCCACTAGTTCGATTACCATTTGGGGTACATGCCTGGGTCATGGCCCAGGGCCCCAGTGGGGGCATTCAAGAAGCAACCAGTCGAAGTTTCGCTCCCTCTCTTTCTTTATCCCTCCCCTCTCTCTAAACATAAATAAATAAAATCTTTTTAAAAACCTTCTGCAAGGCTAATAATACATAATCAAAATTGAAGAGAAACAAACTGTATGGGAGAGCATATTCACCAATGATACATCAGACAAGGGTTTAATCTCCAAAAGATATAAAGAACTCATATGACTCAACACCAGGAAGACAATCCAATTACAAATAGGCAAAGGACCTAAATAGACACTTCTCCAAGGAGGACAAATAGGTGACCAATAGGCATATGAAAAATGCTCAATATCAGTAGCAAAGAGATGCAAATTAAAACCACTATTAGGTATCATCTTGCACCTGTCAGAATGGCTATCATTAATAAACCAACAATCATCAAGTGCTTTTGAGGATGTAGAGAAAAGAACACTAGTTCACTGTTGGTGGAATGCAGACTGGTGCAGCAACTGTGGAAAACAGTAAGATTATTCCTCAAAAGATTCTAAATTTAATAGCTTTTTTACCCAGCAATTCCAGTACTGTGAATATACCCAAAGGATCCTGAAATACCAATTCAAAGAAACTTTTGCACCCCTATGTTCCTAGCAGTGCTATTTACAATAGCCAAATGCTGTAAACAGCCTAAGTGCCAATCAGTAAATGAGTGGATCAGAAAACTGGTACATTTACACAATGGAATACTATGCAGCAGAAAGAAAGAAGGAACTTTTACCTTTTTGAACTGCATGGTTGGATCTGGAGACTATTAGGTGAGGTGAAATTAGCCAGTTGGTAAAATACAAATACCATATTATCTCTCTTATAAGAGGAATCTAATGAACAAAATTAACAAACAAAATACAATCAGAGACATGGAAACTTAAACTGAGTCATAGCTGTCAAAGGAGAAGGAGGAGAGAATGGTGGAAAGAAGGGGAAAAGATCAGTCAAAGAACAGTTATGAATAACCTATGGAAATGGTCAACAGTGTGGGGATTGTGTGATGGGGTTGGGCTGGGCAGAAGATGGCAAAGAGGAAAATTGGAATAATTTTAATAGAATAATAATATTTTAAACAATGTAAAAAAGAGAAAATTACCATCACGGCTATACATATAAACATAGGCAAATCTAAAATGATGGTATTTACAAAAATATGCCACAGATAAGTATGGATCATATAATATTAGTTGTATAATTATTAAAACAACAGAAAAATTAAAGAAAACATTATTCAGAAATACAGGTATACTTATAGGGGATAAGAGTTTTTAAACCTGTGAAAGTCACAGCTGATCTGAGAGATAAAAACAAACCATTTTCTTAAAAAGTGAGAATGATTATCAAAATATTTAGGATAGTAAATATCCTTGGTAAACCCATGGGGAGGCAATTTGGAAGAAACATAAAGAGGTCTTTAATTAGTGCCTCTGTGTTCTTTAGTTTTGAAATTTTAAAAAGAATTATATGAGCAAAACATTCCTGTCATAAACCTTCAAAATAATACAGAAGAATATAATATTAGAATTGAAAATTTTCTTTTCTTATGCTCTACAATCCATTTAAGAAAGAAAAGGCGCACTGTCAAGAATTTGGGGTACATTCTTCTAGAGCAGTAGTTCTCAGTGTTGTCCCTGGACCAATACCAGGGGTATCACCTGGGAGTTAGAAATGAAAAATAACTGGCCTCATTCCAGACCTACTGATTGAGAAACTCTGGGGGTGAGGCTATGCTAGTTGTATTTTAATAAGCCCTATGGTCAGTATCAACTCTGGTTGAGTAACTATAGTATCGTCTGAGAAAATTTGAAAGAAATACCAGAACCCAGTTTTTGCCTCCAGAGATTTTCTTTATAGTTCTTCCAGTAATACGTGTAGACAAGGTTGAGAGTTATTGGTCTAGGTTTTATATACTACATATTGTGCTAAGCAAAATAAGCCAGTCAGGGAAAGACAAAAAGACTAATACCATATGATCTCACTCATATGTATAATGTAATGAACAAAATATATGGAGCAGACTAATGGATCTCAGAAAGGAGGGGGTGGGGACTAGAGGTGATTGTCCTGGGAATATATATGCATATATGCATAGCCCATGCACATAGACAACAATGTGGCGAAGGCAGGGAGGGGGCATCTGTAATAGTGCCAACAATAAAAATAATTAAAATATGTATTACATACATAATATATGATATGTATAAATTGATATAGGTTTTCTATACTTCATATACATAGTATCTAAATATGTGTGTAGTGTAGAAGGTTGAGACAAGTGACCCTCCTGTCCCCATATTATAATTATATAATTATATATGTGAATATAAGAGAGTATTCAGCATATTTTGCTTTTCACTAATATGTCAATGAATATAAGTATGCTTCATTTTTAGAGCTGTGGTTCTTAACCAGGGTAGATTTTACTCCACAGGTGAAATTTAGCAATATCTAGAGCCTTTTTTGTTTGTCAATATTGGTGGAGTTGCTACTAGCATCTAGGGGATAGAGACTAGGAATGCTGCTAAATATCCTACAAGGTACGGGACAGCTTCCCACAACAATGCATTATCTGACCCCAACTGTCAATGGTAGGAGGTTGAGAAATCTTGCTTTAGAAGAATACATAGTATTCCATTCTAAGACAATATTAGATTTTAATCTATCTTTCCAATGTGCTTTGGTTACTCATTTAACACCCACATATTATGAAGGAGTTGAGAAGATACGAGTTATATGTTTGTCTTGTCTCTCTACATACCTTCCCAAAACTTACTAAAGTAAGGTGCATGATTTTTGCTTTTGTTGTGGTTCCCTCAGTAATCAAAAAAGTTCCTGAGCATGTTAAAAATTTGAATAAAAGCTTGTTGAATTGAACTGAATAATTCTCAATCCCCACCATATAGTCCAATTCTATTGTATTTGTCTATGATTTCTGTTAAACCCTAGAAATTCTTGGTGAAATTCCTTCTGCCAATAACAAATGGAATTAACTGTAGAGTCTTGGGTGTATTGCAGAGTGAATGATTAAACATCATTGGCAAATAGTAAGCTGTCTGCTGTGACCTTTCAGTTTTTGGTATTTTGACTGATGGTCCCCTCTTTAGAGTTTAGTGAAGTTGTAAACAGAGAGACATGAGACCCACTGATGGACCAGACAGTCAAATACCAAATATGAAAAGGTCAGCATCAAACTCTGCTTGCTGATATGACTCAGGTTAGCTTGGAATTGGGTGGACTTGTGACACTGTGGCTTTGAGCTATTGATTTAAAAGGAAAATGACAAATAGTTCCACAGTAAATGGAATGGGGGAATATTCGGTTTGAAACCTATTGGAAAATTGGAAACTAGCTCTGACTGAAACTTAGGTAGATAATATCATGGAAACTTGTTTTCACAGATTTATCTAGGGTGATGTTTTCTTCTTTCTTTTTCTAAGAGTTTTAGTATCTTGCAAATGGTTATCTTTCACTCTGGTAACATGAACCTCCTTGTCATACTGTTAAATGTAGAGCCCTTAAAAACTATTATAAAACTTTCTCAGACCATGCTCTCTACTTCCTAATATTTCTCATTTTTAGCTTTTCTACCTTTATGCCAACTATTTGTTTTCTTCTTCCTACATCCTTTAATACTCTTATTGCTCCTTGAAGTACTTCCATTCTGTGTTTTCTCCAGCCTTGGGATGTAGTAAGTCTCTCTTAATGGGAGATATTGGATCCTTTATTCATTCATTCATTCACTAAATATTGTTCAAGTGTCTACTATAAGTCCTGTGTAAGATGCCAAGGGGTGGTATATGGTTCCTCTATCTGAGTATAATTAGTACAGGAGGAAGACCAACTCCTAAGAAAATATAACTGATTTATTAAATAGTATGAATTCATTGGGGTACAGAGTTGTTTCAGTTTTACTTTACCTCATTTACTGCCTTTAACTATGTGTTGTTGAATTTCCATTTCTGTTCTTTTTTAACATTTTGGGCATATCTTACATCTTTCTCACTATTTCCAATTATTAAGGTGCCATCCATGTATCAAACTGTCAAAGGAAACAACCCTTATAATTCCTAGTGCTTGTGAGAATGTGGAGTAAGTGGAATGTACCCACATTTCTGTTATGAATGTAAATTGGTACAACCATTGTGGGAAATTTTAGGCAGTAATTACTAATTTGAACATATGCTATGCTATTACCCAGTAGTTCTATTGCTAGGTATATGCATAACAGAAAAGTAAATATATTCACCAAAAATATGTACTTGATTGTTCACAGAAGCACTATGCATTAACAATAAGAAACTGGAAATTTCTCAAATATGCTGCATATCTCATTTTATTGTGCTTTACTTTATTACAGTTTGCAGATAATGTGTTTTTTACACATTGAAGGTTTGTGGCAACTCTGTGTTGAGCAAATATATTGGTGCCATTTTCCCAACAGCACTTGCTCATTTCATATCTCTGTGGCATACTTTGGTAATTGTCACAATATTTCAAACTTTTTTATTAATACATGTGTTATGGTGATCTGTGATAAGTGATTTTTGCTGTTACTGTTGTTTTGGAGCACTGTAAACTGCACCCATACACAATGGTGAACTTAATCAATAAATGTGGTTTTTTTTTTTTCCCTGACTGCTCCACCAAGCAGCCATTCCCCATGTCTCTCCTTCTCAATGGGCTTTCCTATTGCCTGAGAAAGAACAACATTGATATTAGGCAAAGTAATAACCTTGCAGTGACCTCTAATTATTCAAATAAAAGGAATAGTTACACTTTTTCACTGTAAATTAAAATCTAGAAATGATTGAGCTTAGGAAGGCATGTTGAAAGCCAAGATAGGTACAAAGCTAGGCCTCTTGTATCAAACCTTTAGCCAAGTTGTGAGTACAAAGGAAAATTTCCTGGAGGAAATTAAAAGTGCTACTCCAGTGAACACATGGATGATAAGAAAGCAAAATATCCTTATGCTGATACAGAGAAAATTTTAGTGGTCTAGATAAAAGATTAAACCAGCCCGATTTCCTTAAGCCAAAGCCCAATCCAGAGTAAGGCTGTTATTCTGTTCAACTCTGTTAAGGTTGAAAGAGGTGAGGAAGCTGAAGAAAAATCAAGTTTAAAGCTAGCAAAGAGTGTTTCATGAGGTTTAAGAAAAAAAGCTATCCCTGTACATAAAAGTGCAAGGTGAAGCAGCAAGTGATGATATAGAAGCTATAGTAACTTACTCAGAAGATCTAGTAGCTAAGGTAATTAATGAATGTATTACATTAAATAACAGATTTTCAATGTAGAGAAAGCAACCTTATATTAGAAGATGCCATCTAGAAACTTCATAGCTAGAGAGAAGTCAAAGCCTGGCTTCAAGGCTTCAAAGGACAGGCTGAATCTCTTAATTGGTAGCCAGTGCAGCTAGTGACTTTAAGTTGAAGTCAGTGCTCAATCACTATTCTGAAAATCATAGGCCCTTAAGAATGATGCTAAATCTATTCTTCGTGTGCTCTGTAAGTGGAACAAAAGAGCCTGGATAACAGCATATCTGTTTACAACATGGTTTACTGAATATTTTAAGCCTGCTGTTGAGACCTACTGCTAAGAAAAGACTCTTCAAAATAGTATTGCTTATTGACAATGTAGCTCATCACTCAAGATTTGTGATGGAAGAATGTACAAAAAGATTGTTTTCATGGCTGCTAACACAACATCTATTCTGCAGCCCATGGATCATGGAGTAATTTCCACTTTCATATCATAAATATGAGGTCTGTCTTGAAAGTTGAAAGTATTGGCCACACAAACTTAATTATATTGACATTGGATGATACTTTTGGAACAGACCTCATACATTCTATAAGGCTATAGTGGCTATCGATAGTGGTTCTTCTGATGGATCCTGGCAAATTCACTTGAAAACCTTTTGAAAAAGTTCACCATTGTAGATTCCATTAATATTTGTGCCCTGGCTGATGTAGCTCAGTGGATTGAACACCAGCCAGTAAACCAGAGAGTCACTGGCTCAATTCCCAGTCAGGGCACATGCCTGGGATGGGGGTATGCAAGAGGCAACCAGTTGATGTACCTCTCATGCATGGGTGTTTCTCTCCTTCTCTCCTCTTTCCTCCTCCCTACCTATCTCTCTAGAAATAAATAAGTAAAATCTTAGAAAAGAATGTTTATGATTAATAGAAAGAGGGAAACACATCAACATTAACGGGATTGGATTCCAACCCTCAGAGATGACTTTCAGGGGTTCAAGACTTCAGTGGAGAAAGTAACTGCAGCTGTGTTAGAAATAGCATGAAAACTAAAACTAGAAGTGGAGCCTGAAGATGTGACAGACTTGCTGTAGTCACATGATAAAACTTTAATGGAGAGATCCAAGATAGTGGAGCAGTAAGTGGAAGCTACACTAACCTCTTCCCAGGACCAATCTGAAATAGTCTTAAATTATTAACTGAGCACTAGCTGGAGAGAAGCCTTAACATTAAGAAAAGACAGCAGAAATCACTTCACCACAAGAAGACTGGAAGGAAGTGCAGATAAGGTGTGAGGTGGCTTGCTGACCTCCCATAGGCAGCAGCTGAAGTTCCAGAGGAATATTTCAGTGGCCAGGGGGTTACCCCTGAAAAGTGTTGTGTCTAACCATGCTGGGCTCCTCAGCTTATAGCACCAGAGCCAGAAAGAAACCCAGAAAACATCCAGCTTTTGTAGAACGGTGGGGTTTCTGTCTGCCAGGGAGAGATGGCTGGAGACTCAGAGAGCTGCTTAAAGGGTCA
Organism: Noctilio leporinus; assembly: GCA_004026585.1. Classification (NCBI taxonomy): domain Eukaryota; kingdom Metazoa; phylum Chordata; class Mammalia; order Chiroptera; family Noctilionidae; genus Noctilio; species Noctilio leporinus. The sequence goes on from PVIW01003363.1 coordinate 81,298, forward strand.
ATGCACGGAACTTCATTTGCAGCCACTTACCCTGGGCTCCAGCAAAGGGAGGGCAGGGTGGACACTTGAGGAAAATCTAGGTTTGGTGGCTCTGGGGAGTGAACTGAAGGAATAGCCACTAGAATCCCTGTACTGAGTAATACCCCATATTGCAGAAGCCATATTTCTCAGGCAGTACAATCACTCCAAATGGCATCAGGCTCAGTGGTAGCAATAACCCCACCCATAGGAGTTACTGTGCCCTACCCTGTGGTGCTTATGCCCAGTTGCTGATTACAGCTTTATTAGTTTAACAAGTGATTAATTTGACAACTAAGATGAAAAATATAAAGTAGCCAAAATGGGAAGATGAAGAAAGAGACCCTAAATGAAAGAACAAGAGAATTCTCCAGAAAAGGACTAGTTGAAATGAAGACAAGCAATTTATCAGATAGAGTTTAGAGTAATGATTATAAAGAGCAGAGAAAAAGACATAGAAACCATAAAAAATAACCAGTCAGAAATAAAGAATTCAAGATCTGAAATAAATAATATGCTGGAAGGAATAAACAATAGGTTAGATGAAGTAGAGAACCCAATCAGAAATTAGAAAAACAAGGTAAAAAAAAAAAAAAAAAAAAAAAAAAAAAAAAAAAAAAAAAAAAAAAAAAAAAAAAAAAAAAAAAAAAAAAAAAAAAAAAAAAAAAAGGCAGAGCAGCAAAAAGAAAAAAGAACTTTATTTTTGTTTATTTATTTTTAAAGATTTTATTCATTATTTTTAGAGAGGTCAGGGAGGAAGGAAGAAAGGAAGAGAAACATCAATATATGGTTGCCTTTCAACTGCCTCCAACTGGGGACCTGGCTGGAGACCTGGCTTGAAACCTGGTTATGTGTCCTAACTTGGAATTGAACCAACCCAGCAACCCTTGGGTTTTCAGGCCAGTGCTAATCCACTGAGCCACACCAGCCAGGATAGAAAAAAGAATTTAAAAAAAATAAGAGCTTAAGAAACATTTTGGACATGTCCATGGGAATACCAGAAGGAGAAGAGAATGAGCAAGGGGTTGAGAAACTATTTGAAGAAATAATGACCAAAAACTTCCATAATCTGGTGAAGGAAGGAAAAAATACCCACAAAAAACATGAAGCTCAGAGAGTCCCAAACAAGTTGGATCCAAAGAGGCCTATGCTGAGACACGTCATACTTAAAATGACAAGGCTTAAAGACAAGGACAGAATACAAAAAGCTACAAGAGAAAAGAAGGTATTTACCTACAAGGGAGCACCAATTAGACTGGCACCTGATTATTCAACAGAAACATTTCAGGCCAAAAGGGAGTGGCATAAAATATTCAAGGTGATGTAAATCAAGGACCAACAACCAAGGCTAATTTAGTCAGCAAATCTATCATTTAAAATCAAAAGAGAAATAAGGAGCTTCCCAGAGAAGAAAAAATTAAAGGAGCTCATTAACACCAAACCAGTACTGCAGCAAATATTAAGGGGCTTGCTTTGAGAAGAAAAAGAAAAGAAAAGAAAAGAAAAGGAAAAAAAAAAAAAAAAAAAAAAAAAAAAAAAAAAAAAAAAAAAAAAAAAAAAAAAAAAAAAAAAAAAAAAAAAAACACAGAGGAAAATAGCCTAACAGTAAAATGGCATTACAAACATATCTATTAACAGTCACCTTGAATGTAAATGGCTAAAAGACATAAGGTAGCTGAATGGATAAGAAAACAAGACCCATATATATTCTTCCTCCAAGGGACACGTCAGATTAAAAGATACGCACAGTATAAGTAAAGGGATGAAAAAAGATATTTCATGCAAATGGAAAAGAAAAAAAAAAAAAAGCTGAGGTAGCAGCTTATATCCAAAAGCATTGCATTTAAAACCAAGGCTATCGTGAGAGATAAAGAAGAACAGTATATAATGATAAAGCAAACAACCCAACAAGATATATAACCCTAGTAAATATTTACACAGCTAACATAGGAGCAGCTAAATATGTAAAGAAAATCTTAATGGACATAAAGTCATACTTGAGATTTTTTAACACCCCATTGACTTCAATGAATAGATCTTCCATACAGAAAATCAACAAGCATGCAGTGGCCTTAAATAACACACTAAAGCAGAAGAATTTAATTGATATCTTCAGAGCATTTCACCCCAAAGTGGCAGAATATGTATACTTTGAAATGCACATGGAATTTTTTTCTAGGATACACCACATGTTAGGCCAATCACATGACTGGTAAGAAGTGAGGAACTGTGGAACCAGAACCACAGGAGGGCTGGTGGGGCAGCTGAAGGGACTAAGAAAACATCTCAGCAGCTGGGGGTTCCACCTGAGAAGAGTGGGCTCTAAACCCCCAGCTGGGCTTCCCAGCCTACAGCAACACAGCTGAGAGTAAAATAGGACCCAGCTGTGGGAAAAAAAAAAGCCACCAGGTTTAGCTGACTTAAAAGAGATATCTAAAAACACACTTCTTAAAGGGGTCATGCACTAAAATACATTGGCACCACTTACCCTATGTTCCAGCAGAGAAAGGGCAGAGGGGACTAGAGATGCCTGGGAGAAGTTTGGGTCAGTGGCTTTAGAGGGAGAGTAGATGAAGCAGCCGGTAAATCCAGTGTTTACTCATCCCCCATACAGACTCTTCTCCAAACTTCTGTAGCCTGGTGGGGAGCCACAGCCCTGCCCCTAAGAATTAATCAGCCCTGCCCAGCAGTGCCTAAACCTGACCTCAGATCACAGGTTGATTGGATTAACAACTGAATTAATCTGCCCTGCCCAGAGGTGCCTAAGACTGACCATAGGTCACAGGCTGATTTGATAAAAATTTAAGCACACAAAGACAGTGGATCTCTGGTAGTCTCCAACTGGCTGACATCACCAAACGCGGATCCAGGCAGTAAAAAAAGTGCAGCTTTATACCACAGAAAGTCACACCACAAAGACAATAAGTTAAAGCCGACCAATCCAAGAAGCATAAACAAACAAGAAGAGTCACCTAATGGTGTGACGAAGAAACAAACCCTTATCAAAAGGAAAGGAGGAATCCCCAGAAAGAGTGCAAAATGAAATGAAGGCAAGCACACTCTCAGACATGGAATTCAAAATAATGATGATATAGAAGCTCAATTATCTAAGAGAGTTCAAAGAAAACTACAAACAACTCTAGGGGAACTATGAAGAACTGCAGGGAAGCTATAAGGAACTTACTGAGAACTGCACCAGCATTAAAAAGGACATAGAAAGTTTCAATAAGAGCCAGGAGGAAATGAAGAATACAATTTCTGAATTGAAGAATACAGTAGAAGGAATCAAAATCAGGCTAGAGGATTGGATCATCGAGCTGGAGGACAATGTAAAAAAATATCCCAAGATAGTGCAACAAAATGAAAAAAGACTGAAAAAGAATGAAGAGGTTTTAAGAGAGCTGCAGGACAACATGAAATGCAATAATATCCATATCATAGCGATACCAGAAGGAGAAAAGAAGCAAGGAACAGAAAACCTGTTTGAAAAAGTAATGACAGAAAATTTCCCTAACTTGATTAGAGAAAATTTCACTCAAGTTCAGGAAGCACAGAGAATCCCAATGAAGATGAACCCAAACAGGCCCACTCCAAGACACATCATAATTAAAATGGCAAATTTCTAAGACAAGGAGAGAATCCTAAAAGCAGCAAGAGAGAAACAGTTAATAACATATAAGGGAGCTCCAACAAGGTTATCAAAAAAAAAAAAAAAAAAAAAAGGCTCTGATCTTTGGTCATGGATAATAACATATTACTAAATGACTGATAAATTGTATCACTGCTGATTTTTTTTGTTTCACAGTCTAAGACTCACCACTATTTTAGAAAGAGAAAGAGAAGTTGTACATCATTATAATGTTGTGTCTTTGTATTTTCTGACTACAATTTAGCTATGTACACATACTCTAAAAGGTCGCCCAATGGAATGGTATCAAGTAATTTATAAGGCAGATAATATGAACATTTTAAAATTTTTATGTGAAATGCAATTTTATTTAATGTCACATCAACTGAATTCTTATCAGCCACATATGCCATCCTGAAGACATAAACCCTTTAGAAAGTTATATTAACCAGTTTGGCTACGAGGTTAGCATATAATGTCTTAAAGTCAGTATGTTGCAGGCCATATCCTCCATAAAGGGTACCCCTCTCCTATGCTTTTTTTCCTACAAGCCATTTTCTCTCACAGCAGCCTCAATAATGCTTTAAAAAAATATAATACACATCTTGTCATACACCTTATAACCCCTTAATACTTTCCCATTTTAACCTACATTATATCCAAACATGTACCTACAACTTACGAAACTTTGTGTGATCTAGTTTCTGATCAGCTTTTCAATCTCTTCCAGTCTCACTATGCCCATTGCACACTGCATTCCAGTCACATTGGCCATCTTCTTTTGCTTGGTTCCCTGTAATGCTCCAATCTTCTTCCCACCTCAGGGTCTTTATATTTGCTGTTTCTTCGGTCAGGAACAACCTCAGTTCTTTCTCCAAATATTTCACATGGCTGGTTCTTCCTAATCATTTAAATCTCAGACATATGTAATCTCCATATACAGGCTTCCCTCCAATGTGCAGTAGCCCTGAGTTACTCTCCATACAATTGTATTTTCTTCAGTTCAGCATTATCTATCTCTCATTACCAGAATGTAACCTTTATGAGAGCAGGGGTCCTTGTTTGTCCTATCACACCATCTCCAGAGTGCAACACAATATCTGACACATAGCTTGTGGTCAGTAAATATTTTCTGAACAAGTGAATTAATAACTAGAATATTAAAGCTGGAAGGACGTTACTTTTGAAGTGATCAAGTTCAATTTTCATTTGAAAGTAAAGAATTTGAGGCACACAGAGGTAATGTGACTTGGTCAATTAAGTACAATAAATTAATGACAAAATTAGGACTAGAACTAGATATTGCAATAACCAGTTTAAGGATTTTTACACCAAGAAGTTAGATTTCCTTAAGCTATTATAAGTAACTACTTCAATGAAACTCCTTATATTCCAAACACCCTATTTGGAGAGATCTTTGCTTAACCCAAATGCATGCCATTTTAATAACAGAATGTTTGTCTGCTAGTACTTGCATGAAAAACTTACTGTAAAAGAAAGTTACTGTAGATACCTTTAAATCATAACCCCAAATGTGTTAAGAAATTAAGTTATTGCTGTGGCTCCACCTCTCTTTGGCATTATATCACATTGATTATTAATGTAAACATAAGAACCAGACATATATGGCTTTGCATACCAGCTCTGCTACTTAAAATTGTGTGGTCTTAGTTTTTCTTGTCTTCGTTGATTTTGCATTTAGTAAATTGTAGGCTGCTTATTCAACATATTTTTTTGACAGCTATATTGAAATATAATTCACCTACCATAACATTTGCACATTTAAAATTTAAATTCAATAGCATTCCGTAGTGTTTAGAGCTGTGCAACCACACTGCAATCCAGTTGAAGACCATTTTCATCAACCAAAAAAGAAACACCATACAAATTAGCAGTCACCCCCCTGCCCTTTCTTTTTATTTTTTTAAAGGTTTTATTTATTATTTTCAGAGAGAGGGAGGGAGAGGCAGAGAGGGAGAGAGACATCAATGTATGGTTGCCTTTCACCTGCCTCCAGCTATGGACCTGGCTGGAGACCTGGCTTACAACCTGGTTATGTGCCCTGGCTGGGAATTGAACCAGCGACCTTTGGGTTTGCAGACTGGTGCCTTATCCACTGTGCCACCGGTAAGGTCCCCCACCATTTCTATCCCTCCAATCTCATCAGTCATTGGCGGCCACAAATCTGCTTTCTGTAGCTACATATTGGCTTGGCCAAAAAGTTCATTCTGTTTTTTTCATACAACGGCTCTAGCAGCAATTAGTTGTCTTTAACTTCATTTGAAAAAAATTTTGTTAGATTGTACTGTGACAGTTGTCATATCAGCATGCATTAAAAATTTTCATCAAAATTGGTGAATTTTTGTGTAGCCATTTTAATATTTAAGAAAATATGCAACATTTTGGGCATATTATGCTTTATTATTTCAAGAAAGGTAAAAGTGCATCTGAAACACACACACACAAAGATTTGTACAGTGAATGGAGAAGATTCTGTTACTGATCAAACATGTCAAAAGTAGTTTGTGAAGTTTTATGCTGGAGATTTCTCGCTGGACAATGCTCCATGGTCAGATAGACCAGTTGAAGTCAATAGTAATCAAATCCAGACATTAATTGAGAACAATCAACATTATACCATGTGGGAGATAGCTAGCATACTCAAAATATCTAAATCAATAAAGTTATTGATGAAAATGAAAAATATGTTATTTATCTTATGGGAAAAATCATAGGGGCTCTTTGGCTAACCCAATATTTGCATATTCTGAAAGTTACAAATTAATGGAATCATACAATTTGTGTTCCTTTGTGACCTGCTCTTTCAACTAGCATAATATTGTTGAGCTTCAATATATTGCAGCATGTTGCAGTACTTCATTTCTCTTAGTGGTTGAATAATGTTTCATTTGTATGTATATACAACAAATTGTTTATTCAATTTATCAGGTGACAAACACGTGGGTTTACATTTTTTGCTATTATGAGTAATGCTGCTATCAATATTTGACAAGATTTTGTGTGGATATATGCATTTTAATTCTACCTATGGGTAGAATTGCTGGGTCATTGGGTATTTCTTTTTTAGCTTCTCATTTTAGGAACTCCTAAACATTTTTTTCAGATTGGCTATATAATTTTGTATTTCTGCCAACAATGTATGAAGGTTAAAATTTTCCCATACATTGGCCAACACTTGCTATTATGCATCTTTTTGATATAGTCTTCCTGATGGATATAAAATGGTATCTCATTGTGCTTTTGTTTTGCATTTTTCTGATGGCTAATAATGAACACACTTTCATGTGTTTATTGGTCATTTGCATATATTATTCAAAGAAATGTCTATTCAGATCATGTGCCTATTTTAAAGTTGTCTTTTTATTAAGGAGCTGTACCAAATTTTTATATATTCTGCATATAGATTCTTTATTATATATATGATTTGCAAATATTTTTCCTCATTCTGTGAGTTATCTTCATGTTCTTGATGGTGTCCTTTGAACTACAAATTGTTTTTTAACTTTTATGAAGCCTATTTTTTTGTCAGTCACTTAATGCCTTTGGTGTCATATCTAAGAAGGCTTTATAAGTAACTCTAGGTCATAAAGAATTACTCATTTTTCTCCTATGAGTTTTATAGTTTTATCCCTTACATTTAGGTCTATGTTGCAATTTCAGCTTATTTCTTTCTATAGCATGAGATAACAGTTCTAATTTCTTTCTATAGTATGAGATAAGGGTTCTAATTCATTGGCTATCTGGTTGTACCAATAGCATTTCTTGGAGAGACTATTATTTTCCTCATTGATTGTCTTTGCTGCTTGGTCAAAAATAAATTGACTATAAAGGTAATAGTTTGTTTCTAGACTCTCAATTCTGTTACACTGATATGCATGCCTATCTTGATTCTAGTTTCACACAGGCTAACATACTATAGCTTTGTATTGTTTTGAAATTCAGAAGTGTTAGTCTACCAACCCTGTTTTCTTTCAAATTGTGTCAGATTCTATGGGTCCCTTGCAATCCCAAGAGACTTTTAACACCTCCTGGGACAGCTGAGATTCTGATGGAGATTGCTTTGAAACTGTAGATCAGTTTGAAAAATACTGTCATCTCAGCAATATTACATCATTCAGCCTTTGAACATGCAATGTCTTTTCATTTATTTATATCTTCCTTTTTCAACAATGTTCTACAGTTTTAAGAATATAACTTTTAGCCCTGGCTGGTATGCTCAGTAGATTTATTGCTGGCCTGTGTACCAAAGGGTCACTGGTTCGATTCCCAGTCAGGGCACTTGCCTGAGATGCAGGCCAGGTCTCCAACCAGGTCCCCAGCTGAGAGTGTGTGAAAGGTAACCATCCATTGATGTATTTCTCTCCCTCTCTTTCTCCCTTCCTTCCCCTCTCTCTAAAAATAATAAGTGTCTTAAAAATAATATAACTTTTATGTTTTTGTTAAATTTATTCCTAAGTACTTTATTCTTTTTGGTGATATTATAAATGGGATAATTTTTGTGATTTCATTTTCACATTTTTTTATTGCTTGTGTATAGAAATAGTACTGGTTTTTGTATTTGAACTTTGTATTCTGCAACATTGTTTAGTTAATTATCTGCTTTTATTTTTATGGGATCTTTAGGGTTTTTTATACATAAAATTATGCCATCTGCAAATAGAGATAGTTTTACCTTTTCCTTTCCAATTTGAATGTCCTTCCTTCCTTCCATCCTTCCTTGCTACCTTTTCTTTCCTGATTACTTTGTATAGCACCCCCAGTGATGTTGTGTAGAAGTGGTAAAAGCAGATGTCTTTTGTCTTGACTCTCATCATGGAAGGAAAACGTTCTGTTTTTCACCATTAAATATGATGTTAGCTGTGCAGTGTTTTTAATGATTCCCTTTATGAAGTTAAAGAAGTTCAGTTCCATTTCTAGTTTGAGTGTTTTCTTTATGACAAAGGTGATTGGATTTTGTCAAATGATTTTTTCTGTATAAATTGAGATGATCATGTGGTTTTTCCCCTTTAATTTCATGGATGAGTTTAATCTATTATGTTCATATTCTTACGTTGAACTACCTTTGTTCATGTGATAAATTGCACTTAATCATGTTATGTGATCATTAAAATATGCAGCTGATTTTCTTTGCTAGTATTTTGTTGATGATTATTTTACATCCACATCTATAAGAGCTATTGATTTATACTTGTGATTTAATCATCTGTCCTTGGTCCCAGTATGATGCTTGCCTCAGTAGTCATCACTCTTCTATTTTGGGGGGATAGTTTGTAAAATATAGGTGATAATTCTTTATTAAATATTTGTAAGAACTTATCCTTGGCCACATTTGGTTTGGGCTATTCTTGGTGAATAGTTTATATATATTATTATTACTCATTTACTCTCTTTACTCTTTATCTGGAGTTTTATCTTTATTCCTTAGTTATATCAAATAGTATGTGTCTTATCCAATTCATTGACATACAGTTGTTCATAGCATTCCTTTATAGCAAGTCCTTTTTGTTTATGTAATATCTGTATTAATGTTTTTTTATTCATGATTTTAGTAATTTGAGTGTTTTCTCTATTTCTTGATAATGATTAAGAAATCTAGTTAAAGAAGTTTTGTTGATTTTGTTGATCTTTCAAAGAACCAACTTTTAGTTTTATTGATTTCCCTTGTTATTTCTTTTTGCCCCGTTGGCTATTTAGGAGTGCGGTGTTCAAATTTTACATAGTTGTGAGTTTACCAAGTTTTCTTCTGTTATTGATTTCTCATGGCAATTAATTCTAGCTGGAAAAGATAAATTGTACAATTTCAACCTTGTTTAAAGTATTAAGACTTATTTTATGCCCTGTTACTGCATGATCTTTCCTGGAAAATATTCTATGTGCATTTGAGAAATATGTATATTCTGTTGCTGTTGGGTAAAGTGTTCTATAGATATCTATTAGGTTTAGTGGTTTTATAGTGTTGTTCAAATCTTTTATTTCCTGTTGATTGCCTGCCTAGTTATTTTATTCATTATTGCAAATAGTGTATTGAAATTTCCAACTGTTAGTGTTGAATTGCTTATTTCTCTAATTCAGTTATGTTATTTTTTTCCTTGTGTATTTTAGATATCTTGTATAATGTGCATTCATTTTTATAGATATTACATCTTTTTTTTAATTTTATTGTTGTTGTATTACATCCATCCCTTTTTTGCTCCCCTCTGTCCCCTTCCCCACCCACCCTTTCCCCCAAGAGTCAATCCCACCTGTTGTCCATGTCCATGGTTCCTTTATACTAGGTTCTTGTCTAAGCTGCTCCCCTTCTTTGCCTCTGCCTCCCCCCTCCCCATAACCCCTTTCCCCCTGACCACTGCAGGCCTATTCCTTGTATTCATACACTTGGTTCTGTTTTGCTTGTTGTTAGTTTTGCTCATTATTGTCCCGTAATGGGTGAGATCATATGATATGTGTCCTTCACTGACTGGCTTATTTCACTAAGCATAATACTCTCCAGTTCCATCCATGTTGTTGCAAAGGGTACAAGTTCCTTCTTTCTTTCTGCCATATAGAATTCCATTGTGTAAATGTACCAAAGTTTTTTGATCCAATAGTCAGGTGCTGGAAACAGCCTAAGTGCCCATCAGTGGATGATTGGGTCAAAAAACTTTGATATTACATCTTCTTGATAGATTGACTTTTACTATTAGATGATGTCCTTCTCTGTCTCTAGTAACAATTTTTATCTCAAAATCTTAGTATAAAAATTCCAGCTCTCCTTCGATACATTTGCATGACATATTTTCTATGGTTTTACTTTCATCCTGTTTCTATTTCACATTTAAAGTAAGTCTCATATGGACAGCATATATTTGGATTAAAATATTCTGCCAATATTTTTCTTTTGATTAGAGTATTTGTATTCAATGTAATTATTCATAAAGCCTGACTTATGTCTGCCACTTTACTACTCATTCTCTGTGTCATATATGTTTTTATATTCCTATATTCCTTCATTATTGCCTGCTTCTTTGTTAAATAGAATTTTTAATTGTTATTCTATTAAAGTTGTCCCAAATTTCATTCTTTTGACCCATTCCACCTCGCCCACACCTTGTTCTGACAGTCAATCCCCATACCATTGCCCATGTCCATGGGTCATATATACATATTCTTTGACTAGTCCCTTTCCTTTCTTTCCATCATTATCCCTCTCCTCGCCTATCCAGATATTGTCAGTCTGATCCATGTTTCCATGCCTCTGGTTTTATTTTGCTTATTATTTTGTTCATTAGATTCTTCTTATAAATGAGATCATATAGGTCTTTCATTGGCTTATTTCAGTTAGCATAGTAGTTTCTATATCCAACCATGATGTTCCAAAAGGTAGGACTATTTTCTTTGTGCCATATAGTATCCCATTGTGTAAAGCCTGAATAGACAACTCACTGAGGAAAATATACAAAGGGCCCAGAGGCATATGTAAGAATGCTCAACATCACTAGTCATCAGAGAGATGCAAATTAAAACTACAATAAGATACCACCTCACACCTGTCATAAAGGTAACACAGTTTTCTGATCCAATCATCTACTAAATCTACTGGTGGGTGCTTAGATCATTTCAAGCACTTGGTTATTGTAAATAACATTGCTAGGAACACAGGAGTACATAAGTTCTTTTGAATTGGTATTTCAGGATTCTTTGGCTATATTTCCAGGAGTGGAATCACTGGATCCAAAGGCAATTCCATTTCTAATTTTTTGAGGAAGTTCCATACTGTTTTTCACAGTGGCTGCACCAGTCTGCATGCCCATCAACAATGCACTAAGGTTCCCTTTTCTCCACATTCTTGCCAGTGCTTGATGATTGTTGATTTATTAATGATAGTCATTCTAACTGATGTGCGGTGGTATCTCATTGTGGTTCTAATTTGCGTCTCTGGTGGCTAGTGATGCTGAGCATTTTCCCTATACCTATGTGCCTTCCATATGTCCTCTTTGGAGAAGTATCTATTCAGGTTCTTTGCCCATTTTTAAATTGGATTGTTTGCTTTCCTCATATTGACTCATATAAGCTCTTTCTATATTTTGGATAGTGAACCATTACTTCACTATCCAACCATTAGTTTATTATTTTTCCTTTATTTCCCTTGCCCTAGGGGATATCTAGGCAAAAATACCGCTATGTGGGTTTTCTGAAATTTCACTAAGTTTCCAATAGGACTTTTGTACTTTTATGACTTATATGTAAGTCTTTTACCTATTTTAAGTTTACTCTACTGTATGGTGTATGTGGGTGGCCTAGTTTTATTTTTTATTTTTTGCATGTTCCAGTCCAGTTCTCACAACACCATTTATTTATTTAATATTTTGAAATAAATTTATTCTTTTTTAAATTTAATTTTATTGTTGTTGTATTACATCTGTTCTGTTTCCCCTTCCCTCTCTCCCCTTCCCCATCCTACTGCCCCACAAAGTCATTCCTACTTGTTGTCCATGTTCATGGTTCTTTCATGATAGTTCCTTGACTAAACTGCTCCCCTTCTTTGCATATGCCTCCCCCCACCCCCTCTTCTCTGTCCACTGAAGGTCTTCATTGTATTCATGTTTCTGGTTCTGTTTTACTTGTTTGTTTTGTTCATTGGTGTCCTGTAATGGATGAGATCATATGGTATTTGTCTTTCACTTACTGGCTTATTTCACTAAGCATAATACTTTCCAGTTCTATCCATGTTGTTGCAAAGGGTAGGAGTTCCATCTTTCTTTCTGCTGTGTAGTATTGCATTGACAACACCATTTATTGAAGAAACAATTTTTAAACTATTGTATGATGGTGCCTTCTTTGTGAAATACTAATTGACCATAGAGACATGAGTTTATTTCTGGGCTCTTTATTCTGTTCCATTCATCTATGTGTCGTTCTTATGCCAATACCAGACTATATTGATTACAGTGTCCTTATAGTATAGTTTGATATCAAGTATTTTGATCCTTCCAACTTTGTTCTTTTTTCTCAGGATTGCTGAGGCAATTCTGGGTCTTTTTTGGTTCCATATAACTTTTTGAAGTATTTGTTCTTGATCAGTGAAATATGCCATTGGTATTTTAATAAGAATTATGTTGAATCTATAGATTGCTTCAGGTAGTATGAACATTTTAAGTATGATAATTCTTCCCATCCATGCACAAGATATATGTTTCCATTTATTTGTATCTTCCTCAATTACTTTCTTCAGTGTTCTATAGTTTTCTGAGGACAGGTCTTTTACCTCATTGGTCAAGTTGATTCCTAGGTATTTTATTATTCTTGTTACTATAGTAAGTGTGATTTTCCCTCTAGATTCCTTTTCTGATAATTCATTGCTGGTATATAAGAATGCCATTAATATCTGAATATTGACTTTGTATTTCACTACTTTTCCTAATTTACATATTAGGTTGAGAAGTTTTTTGGTGGAGACTATAGTGTTTCATATGTACACTACCTTGTCATCAGCAAATAATGACAGTTTTACTTCCTCTTTTCCTATTTTGATGCCTTTTATTTCTTTTTCTTGTTTGATCACTGTAGCTAGAACTTCCAATACTATAGTGAATAAGAGTGATGAAAATGACACCCTTGTCTTGTTTCTGATCTTAATGGAAAATTTTAGTTTTTGCCCATTGAGTATGTTGACAGTACAATTCTTGTATATGACCTTTATTATACTGAGGTATGCTCCCTTTATTCACATGTTGCTGAGTATATTTATCATAATATGTGCTAAATTTTATCAAATGCTTTTCCAGCATCTATGATGTAATCATGTAGTTTTTGTTCTTCATTTTATTTATGTGGTGTTTCACATTTATTGATTTGTGAATATTATACCACTTTTGCATCCCTGGGATAAATCCCACTAGATCATGGTGTATCATCTTTATAATGTATAGCTAGATATGGATTTTAGCATCTAGTTCATCAGATATTGGCCTGTCATTTTCTTTCTTTACTGTGTCTTTACCTGGTTTTTTAATTAGGATAATATTGGTCTCATTAAAATAGTTTTGGAGTCTTTCCACTTCTTGAATCTTTTGGAATAGTTTGAGAAGGATAGGAGTTAGTTCTTATTTGAATGTTTGGTAAAATTTGCTTGTGAAGCCATCTGGTTTAGGGCTTTTGTGTTCCAGGAGTTTTTTGAATACTATTTTAGTTTTGCTGATTATCAGTCTATTATACTTCTTGATTCAATTTTGGAAGATTGTATGTATGTAGAAATTTAATTATTTCATCCAAATTATTCAATTGGCATATAGTTATTCTTAGATATGAATATTTTTATGTTTCATGTTATCTTGCAGCTCCCTTATACTATCTTTAGTCTTTTTTAGTCTTTTTAATTTTGTTGCTTGGATTTCTTATAACCTTTTGTATTACTGTGGTATCAGTTCTTAATTGTTCTTATTCATTTTTTATTTTATTTATTTGGGTCCTCTCTCTTTTTTTTTTCTTGATGAGTTAACAGTGGTTAACAGTGGTTAACAGTTTGTCAATTTTATCTATCTTCACAAAACCAGTTCCTGGATTCATTGATTCCTTGAATTTGTTTTTTGTATTTTTAGTCATTTTCTAAATTAATGTATTGTTGTATTACAGTTGTTTCAATTTTTCTCCATTGCTCTCCCCTGCCCCCCCCCCACCCTATCACCTCTCCCTAGTTAATACCTACTTCCTCGTCCATGTCCATGGGTCACTTATACTGGTTTCTTGACTAAAACCTTCCCCGTTTTCGCCCCCTCTCCCTCTTCCCCCTCTCTTCTGGTCACCTTCAGTCTGTTCCTTGTTTCCATGTCTCTCATTTCTTTCTGCTCATCTATTTTATTCATTACTTTTCTGTGAGATTGTATGGTATTTGTCTTTTGCCACCTGGCATGTTTCACTAAGCATAATGCTCTCCAGTTCTAACCATGCTATTGCAAAAGGGAGGAGCTCCTTCTTTCTTTCTGCTGCATAGTATTCCATTGCGTAAATGTACCAAAGCTTTTTGATCCATTCATCCACTGATGGGCACATAGGCTGTTTCTTTCACCTGGCTATTTTGAACAGTGCTGTTATGAACATAGGGGTGCATAGATTCTTCTGAATTGGTGTTTCAGGGCTCTTCATTTTCTTAAAGCATTCTCTTTATCATTTCTTGCAATGCTGGTTTGGTGGAGATGTATTCTTTTTTTTTTAAAGATTTTATTTATTATTTTTAAAGGAAGGGGGAGGAAGAGAGGGAGAGAGACATCTGTGTATGGTTGTCTTTCACCTGCCTCCAGCTACAGAGCTGGCTGGAGACCTAGCTTGCAACCTGGTTAGGTGTGCCCTGGCTGGGAATCGAACCAGCAACCTTTGGGTTTGCAGGCCAGCACCTTATCCACTGTGCCACCAGCCAGGGCCGAGATGTATTCTTTTAGTCTTTTTATTTTTATTTTCTTTTTGCCCTTGTATGGGAACCTCCTTATTTCACCTTCCATTTTAATTGAGCTTCTTGCTGGGTAGAACAATCTTGGTTGCAGGTCTTTGCTTTTCACTACTTAGAATATTTTGTGCCATTTCCTTCTGGATTGTAGTGTTTCTGTTGAGAAATCAGCTGACAGTCTTAGAAGAGCGTCTTTGTATGCTACTAGCTATTTCTCCCTTGCTGCCTTTAACATTCTCTCTTTGCCTTTAAATTTTGCCATTTCAAATATGATGTGTGTTGGAGTGGGCCTCTTTGGGTTCATCTTGATTGGAACCTTCTGTGCTTTTGGGATTTGTGTGACTTTTTCCTTCACCAAATTATGCAAAATTTCTCTCATTATTTTTCCAAACAGGTTTTCTATCCCTTGCCCCTTTTCTTCTCCTTTTGAAATCTATGTGATATGAATATTTTTATGTTTCATGTTATCTTGCAGCTCCCTTATACTATCTTTAGTATTTTTTAGTCTTTTTCATTTTGTTGCTCTGATTTAGTGGTTTTTAACACCTTGTCTTTCATCTCACTGATTTGATCCTCTGCCTCATGTATCCTAATTTTAATGCCTTCTGTTTTTTTCATTTTTGATGTTGCATTCTTCATTTCCTCTTGTACTTATTCATATTTTCTATGTCCTTTTTCATGCTAATGTAGTTCCCCTGAGTTCCTTGTAGCTCTCATAAATTTTCTTGTAGTTCTCATTGAGCTCCTTGGGCATCCTTATAACCACTATTTTGAACTTTATGTCTGCTAGGTTGCTTTTCTCAATTTATCACTCTTTCTGGGGATTCCTCTTTTCCTTTTGGTTGGAGGTTGTTTTTAGTCTTGCCATTTTAGGTGACTGTTTTTGTTCATTTCTTTGTACTTTATTCTTCTTTGACTCCTTATCTTCTTTGGGTGGCATTCAGTGGTAGGAGACCTTTGGAATTCAGTGGTGCAATCTGCTTAAACTCCTGAACTGTATCCTCTAGGGATGCCCTTTATGCAATTTATGTGGGCTCTCTTTTTATAATCAGGTTTTGGTTGTTTTGGGGTATTTTGGAGTCATTTGTTGGTGGGTTCATTTTTCAGCTGGCTGACCAAGTCACAATCACCACCATAATGTATGCTATTGTACAGGAGCTGCCAGAACAAAACTAAACAAAACAACCCAGCAACCAAATCCTACACCTGCCAAAATACTCCCCAACCTCTACTACAATATCAACAACAAACAAGTTAATATTAAGAAGGGTGGAAAGAGACTAAGAATATTATACAATAGGAAAAAGAATATGAGGTGACTAATGGAAAGAATAATAATTTTGAGAGAGTAGAGGCAGAAGAAATAATGAGTATGGAATAGAAACAAGGCAAAGAAAGGGAGAAAATAAAGCTTATAATGTAAACAAATTAGGAATAGAATAGGGCAAAATGAAGTAAGAAAAGAAAATAGTACTATATGAGGTATGAAACAATAGTGAAAAAATTGGAACCAAATTGAATAAAAACAACCAATGCAAGGATATCCATGACAGTGAGCAAAGATCAATAAAGGTGGAAAGAGAATAAGAATATTATAACAAAAGGAAGAAAGAAGAAAAAAGACTCTGAGGTATCTTTTTTAGAGAGAGAGGAAGGGAGAGTGGCAGAGAGGGAGAGAGACATCAATGTATGGTTGCCTTTAACCTGCCTCCAGCTATGAACCTGGCTGGTGCCTTATCCACTGTGCCACCAGCCAGAAGTGCTATATGCCTTTTAATAATTTCTCTTTATTTGTATCTTCTATGTGGTAAAAGGTTTTCCTTATATATTCTTTTACTTCTTAAGCATAATTTCTTTAATTCCTTGAACATGTTTATAATGGCTGATTTAAATTTTTTATCTAGTAAATCCAACATCTAGATTTCTTTGAGGATAGTTTCTATGGACTTCTCTTTGTCCTGTATGTGCACTATACTTTCTTCTTTCTTTGCATACCCATTTCCCCTTTGTTTGTTTTTGCTGATTGTTGCATATTGACTTAGTTATTTTTCTAAACTAATTCTGTAATCTATTTTTTGTTATGTACAATTACTGAAGGCTCCTCTTAGTTATTTTAGTGATCAGCTAATAATTAGATAGAAATTTCCTTTTACTGTAGCCAGTAAAACTTCCAGTGTTTGCTGAGTGACTCAGCCAGGTAGTTTATAAATCTTCCTTAGTTTTCACTTCCTGCTTATGTAGAACCTCAAGGTCAGCTAGAAGTGATGGCTTATGGCCTTCTCAGGTCTTTCATGATTATGGGTACAGCCTTGGGCATGAGCATAGACTTATGCATGAGCATGGTCTTCTAGATTACTAGAAATATGTAGGAACTTTTCAAAACCTTCTACAGATATCTAATTTCATAGCTTTGTCATTTAAACTTTTTATTTAGCTCATTATTTGTCCAACTGTTATCCATCAAATCAGGCAACCTCAATGTTAAGCACTTACCAATAATAGTTCTTGTTTAAAACCCTCAGGCAAAAACTATTTCATTGTATGCTCTTTTAGGTCAATCAAAGACAAGACTTGCAAGTAGGATATTTCTGAAAATCACAAGACAGGTCAAATAATGACAGTTCCCTTGGAATGATGTTTTGAAGCCTGTCCAACCCTATTCTACCCTTGCCAGTGGCTGTTAGGTTGTGGATTTTCATTGTGAATACCTGTTGTTCTTTAACAAGTCTGTTTTGGAACTGAATGGTAAGGGAGAAAATATAATACAAATTAAATAAAAATAAAATGTCACAAACTCCCTTCTCAGATGTATATTTGACCATTTTTCTTAAATGAATACTCATCAGATTAGCCATTTAATTAATATCCAGAATTTTAAAAAGTTAATTCTTGTAATTTTTTCCAACATTGCTTTTGTGGAAGAGAGGATTTTCAAAGGTACTTATTTTTCCATCCCTGCTGATATACTTTTATAAAAGCCATCACTAAACTTTTCTACTTATATGGTCTAGTCCATACAGTTTCTCTTTCATATAGCATGGTCACTACTCACAATGATAATAAAGATACATGACTTGGAACATTGATTACAAGTGGAAGTTGCATGTTGGGGAGTGTGACAAGATAAAATATGATATGCAAAAGTCAAATTATGAAAGAACAAGCCTAATGGATTAAGGCCGCCTAAAATTTTCCCAGAAACATAAGTCAAGGGCACCAAGGCAAGTGAATAAAGGGTAAGAAAAAAAATAATTTAAAGAAATGTAGCTACCTCCAAAAAGCTATCATCATTCAAATATGTAATTTCTCAAAACTGTAAAAAGCCAGAGATCAGTGAAGGCAGAAGTTAAAACATTACAGGATGAAATAGGAAATGTAATCAAAAAGGATGGTAAAATTATTGAAGTATTAAATTAGTTTCTTAATGGATTTACAAGGAGGATACTAGCCAAATACCAGATGTCATTTGCTATTTATAGATTATCTTACTGGACTTCAAAGTTAGCATTGCAGAGGTGTTTAAGCAAGCCATGGATATTCAAAGCCAACAATCCCCTCAATAACATGGTGTTAATCCTAGGTGCCCGCCTCAGACCAGAGCCACCTTTCTCAGTGACCATGGTTAATACTTAAATGAAAAAGACTATGCAAGCCTAAGCTGCCACTAGAATAGTTCAAAATATTGTGGGGCAACTCCTTTGACTTGTCTTGAGACTGACATCTGGAAATGAACTACCCAACTGAATGGAATTTTTCAACAATGAAAACAATTAATTTGCTATTTAAGGAGAGCCTCCTGTGTGGCAGGTTTAGATCTGTGTCAAACGTTAAAGTAGAAATACCCAATATTTTTTAAACTAATGTCCTAACATAATTTATACATTAAGAATGAAAAGAACAAATTATATTGTAGCATTTTCTAAGTAAACATATATGACCCTTTCCTTCTATTTGCTTCTTTCATTTTCCCTTTGACTCTTTATTGCAAAGTAGAACTCATAAAGAGAAGTGCATAAAACATGAATGTACGGCTCAACCTATCACAAAGCAAATACCCATGTAACCACTATCCAAGTAAAAAAAAAATAGAACATTGACAGCACTTCAGAGACCCTCCTTGATTTATTAAATGATTCATTGTAATTAATTTTGTTAAATGATTTTGTGACAATTCTAAAGGTAAAGATATTTTGGTGAGTAAAGGGGATGTTATAAAACCAGATTTAGAAAGTAGTGTATTATAGAAGTAGGAATAAGGAACTAACCTTGTGAATTTACACCTGGTGGCAGAAGAAAATAGATTACTATGTTGTTAAATGTTGCACAAAACCAGAGGGAAATCTTGTATATTATTAAATATTAAACTTTCCTCCTTCTCCCCAAAGACTCAAATTGTGGAAAGCTCAGTAGAAATGTAACAGGCTAAAAGAAAGTGACATGGTCTTAGTCTGAGATATATATTTTACCAACCTGTCAAAGTACACGATATGTACTTGGCCTCCTTAAACATACATATTAACTTATTTATGTAGCGCTTTAAGAAAAGTGGGTAGATTGAAACACAAAAAGGTTTATATTATATTGTACATTATCCTCTGGTAGGAGGTGGCAAAGATGGAACTCATACTCAGCCTGGCTGGTAGTAGTTCTGCCTTCATGTACGGATTTTGAAAGTGACTGTTTCCTGGTATGAACATTGGACTTTTTTTGGTCATTATTCATAGCACATAAACATGTTAATAGATTAATGATGAATTACTCAGCATAACTATTTATGGCTATTTATTAACTGTACTTTAATATATAGTTGGTATCAATATACAGAAGACTATATCTGAGATTCCTGTTAAGACATGAAAGATACATGGAATTTAAACATGTTTGACAAAGTCAGAAACATTTTCACATGGGCATAAAATTTTTAGTAAAGACAGAGCCTCTTATTTTTCAGGATTTTTTGAAAAGTGTATTGAAGTTATATTAGACATATTTCTTGTATTAGTAGTGTTGTAGACAGCCATACTATTATTACTTACTATAATATAGTATATTACTATTACTATTATTAATAGACCCATACTATTATTATGTAATATAGTGCTAATAAAAGTTTGTTCTGATTAATGTTATGGAAAGCCAGTAATTTTACCACCATTGGGTTAGCACCATTAGTGACAGTATAAATGCAGGGAAAAACATAAGAAATATCTTAGTATTACTATGAAATAATAGTGTTGAGCTTGCAGACCTCATGAAAAGACTCAGAAGCCATCAGTAATATTTTGACCACGCTTTGAAAACTGTAAATAAAACTATTTCTATCATTTTTGAGGATAATTATACTTTTTTAGGGGAATGTTAATTCTCACTTCTGTTTCAGGATCATGACTGAATAGTGGGCACCCAATCCCTTGCTTATGATTTTGGTTATTCAGGTTGCCCAAGCCCACATTCAGTCATTATTTGCATTTCCACCAGGGGGAAAGATAACTGTATGCACAATGTCCAGAAAATAGGCACTCCCTGACTAAAGGTTAAGTTCCTTTCTTGACTTCTTACAACAAATTTCTTCTAGAGGCCCCTGAATTCCTAACTCAGCCTTGCTCTACACCTAGTTATCTGCTTATTTTACTTAGCTCTTTACTTAAAGTTTGCCAAGCAAATTGGTTCAATGGTGAGAGACAGCTGGGAGTAGGAAGAAATAAAAATTAATAAAATAGAGGATAGCAAAGGTGTATCCTTAGTCAATTAAAAGGAAGCAAATCAAATCCTTCAGTCAGTCAGGCTGCTCTCCCATTGTTGTGTCAATGTGAATTGAATCATTACTAAATACTTGGCAATCAGTTGTCATCTATGACTTTCAATGATTTAGAGTATTTAGTCATTCTTAGCAGCTTATACCAAAAGTGGAAAAAACAAATGAAAGAGAGAGCCCAGTATTTCCTCCTTCTTTAGGCAAGCTTCATGGTAGATATCTTACTACAAAAGACAAATTCTAGGCTGATATTTCTGTTCCACTTCTTATGGCTCTTCATTGAGGCTGCACAATTTCCCTGGGAGCAGTTCCTTATTAAGTACTACTGAAGAACTGTATTTAACAGATAATGCAGTCCAGCTAATTCTGACAATATTAGGGGACATATAATGTAATGGGGTGCAGAGTGGGGGTCCCAGAAAATAGCAGAGCATATTTCTCACAAAACCTCCATGAACCTCAATTAAGGGGAAGAGGTGTGGATAATATGGCATTTAAGATACTTTAAAAACAATGGCAAGCTGATAGCCATGTTCTTTTTGAAGGGAAGCCGACTTCTGCTGAGGGCAAAAGGACTACATGACTTTCAGAGCATATAGTGTGCATGACATAGCTAGGGAGAGGAGTTGCTTCTACAGCACCTGCATGAGAGGCAGGGAGGCAGAGGCTCCTGTGTTACAGGGAACTCCTGCCCTGACTAAAGATGACAGCTAAAAGAAGGTAGAAGATACAAGGGAAACAGCAAAAGTAATACATTGTAGGAGGGGCTGGATATGAGGTCACACAGGAAGTTCTGGGTCGCCATTTAAAATAAGGGCAGGCTGAGAGAGAAGAAAATTTGGCTATGAGGTCTGAGAGAGGAAGCAGCAGTCAGTTATGCAGTTTGTAGTGAAGCAGCCCACCTCGAGGACTGGTATGTAAGGTCCAAGTCATACTGGCCAGTAGTCAGGATCCCACCTTGTGGCCTGGGGTAGTGAGGAAGGGAGCTGTGTGGGCTGAGGAAAGGGTGTTAGGACAGAGCTGATGGAGCTGTGAAGAAACCTGCCTAACCAAGCATGGGTTCTTGGGGGATGCTTTGAAACTGGGCTGTGATCAGGAATGCAGATTTCTGCTTCTCTGAAGGACATACAGAGAAGCCACCCTCCTGGGACATGTGCTTCCATGGATTCCACCATGATCCAGCATAACGAGGCACATGTTTTCCTGGACTACTTCATGGCGGTTGAGGACAGTGCACCTCAGATCTGAAGGGGAGAGCTGCTGTGAGAAGATGGTGACTCTGTAACCCACAAGTGTGCATTCCAGAGGGGATAAGAACTGCACCATTGGCTTAAGAACAGATAAGGGTATGGGAAACTTCTGGGCTTGGTCTTGGTTTATAGTCTGGTGGGGAACAAAGGAAGTGCTGGGTCTCATGGGAGAACAGGGCACTGAGCAGGAATTCTCCCAGCCTCACTAAGGATAGAATCCTGTAAATTAAAACCTGTTTCCTTCCACACTAATTGTTGGGTCATGTATCAAGGTGACACATGGATGAGCCCCAGTTTGCTTGGTTTCAACTAGGGCCTTACGTTACATCAAGCAAAGGGCCTAGATGGGAAGTAAACTTGAGTCTAGGCAAATTATAGCTTTCCTCCATGCCATTTCTTTATCATCATCATCATTAGCATCTTTGCTCTGCAGAATTTAAATTTTATTTATTCATTTATTTTAAAAGATTTCATTCATTATTTTCAGAGAGAAGGGCAGGGAGGGAGGAAGAAAGGAAGAGAAACATCAATGTATGGTTGCCTTTCACCTGCCTCCAGCTACGGATCTGGCTGGAGACCTGGCTTGCAACCTGGTTATGTGCCTTGGCTGGGAATCGAACCAGTGACCTTTGGGTTTGCAGGCCAGCACCTAGCCATTGAGTCATAGGAGCCAGGGCTCTAAGTTTTATTTTTAAAAACTTTTTGTCCTTCCTTTACATTTATTTAATAACAGCAAAGATTTCAAAACTGGCTGAATTTAAGGCTACAGGAAGTTTTGACTCCCCAAAGCATGTTCAAGTTGTAGTGAGGGTACTTATATAATACTTGTACCTGATTGCTGATATTTACTATAGCTACAAAATTCATTTAGTTAAAACACATTAATTAAGCACTTGCTAGATAAAAAAAAAAAAAAATCTATAAAAACTGTGGGAAACCAAAGAAAGAAGTAGCACATGCCCTCTCCCCCTTAAAAATCTCAAACTGGGTAAGAGGTAGAAAATAAAGAATAAGGCAGATAGCTATCAACTACTTATAATAGAAACTAATGAATGAAGGAGATATGATGTAGACCCAGCATGGTACCAGCCTACCTCATGGTTCTAATTGGTGGTGGAGAGGAACCTGTCTCAGGTGCATGATGTTCTCCTAATGAGCCTTCTTCAGGCATTCGGATACAAGAACTGGTGGTTGATGAAAAGGCTGCTTTCAGGCACTTGCTCAGGTGGAGGGTGTCCACTGTCAATGAATAGCACTCAGGTATGTAGGCAGAGTCAGTATATGGAGATGAATTTCAGTCTTCTCCCAACCCTCACTAAAGTACTGCGCTTAGAAGTATCATCTGGGAAAGAGTTACTTATCTCTTGGGCAATAGCAGTGAAAAATGATTGCAAAAGGATTGCTAACTATTTGTTAGTTTTAAGGGAATCTAAGAATAACTAAGCAATTTGCTAAAAAGTTTTTCCTTTTTATTTTATAGTTAGGTAATAAACATCATAAAGGTAGATGGGGATCTAATTATTTGTCTCGAGTGTCTCCTTCCTTTAGGAGATAACAGGCAAGGTCAAAAGTCAAACACAACTTTATCTTCTATCCCACTCAGCTTTGATTTGGAAAGGATGTAGTTAAGTTACAATATCCAGAAAGTGGCAGTTCTAAAGTTTGCCTTCTATTGCATGCTTTTGCAGCAGCAATTACCTCAGCTACAAATCTCATTTACAGAACTCTTTCAAAGTGCTATCTGGACGATGGCAGAATACACTGGAAATCAATGGAGAGTGATTTCATTCCCAAATTGAAGTTATCATTTAATAGGGAAGAAAATGCACATGTGCTTACCCCAACCTCCTTCTTACTCATTAATAGATTCCTCAGTAGCAATTATGAGGCTCAACTTTCACACATTCAATTGCTCCTTCAAATAATGAATTATAAACACTCTTTACCAATTGAAATCAATGGTATCCTAGCTTCCAGAAGGAAAATACACAGGAGCTGTTGGAAATGATCCTAATCATGATGATAATAAGTAACAATTCAGTACATAGTCTGCAAAACAGGCCTGTGCCTGCCTCTTTGCACCTACCATTATGTGATGTTTTCTTTCCCGATTTATAGTATCCTAGCAACCATCAGTGCATGCTAGTCCTAATGGATCTAAAAATATTGCACTGGGAAATCTGTGCCGAAGGGGCTCATGCTTTAGGGAGGAAAACTTTCTCCTTGGAGGGCATGTCAATAGCCAAATAAAGGTACCGGAATTAGAGTCATTTCCTTTGCTCTGAGATTTTGATGTCCTTCCTGATGTTGTGTGCCCTTCCTGATGCTGTGTAGTCAGACAGCCTGTACATGTAATCCTGGTTTAATCTAAATAGATGGCAGTGTTGCCAAGAGATCCTAATTCCACATGCATATTCAATAGCATGACAGAAAAGCCTGGGGATATTGCCTCCTGGAGATGACCTTAAGCATAGCAAAAGTAGGCACTGACAATGGCCCTAAATTTTCATTTATGTACTATTCATTTATTTAAGGCAGGGAGGGCATTGTCAAATTTTTCATGTTGCTGTCAAAATTTTCATGTTACCCAGAGTTGGTGAGGCTTTTCTTCAATCTCAGCCATTCTTATTTTACTGTAAATTAGCTTAGCTATCAGCTTCATTAGCACTCTCTGATAGAGGTTTTTGATATAGAAAAGATTTAGAACTAGAGATAGGGCCTAAGAGCAGAAGGTAAGACCACCGAAAGGAAGCTAGGAGAGAAGCTCTCCTATTCTTAATTCTGGTCCAGGTTCTCCAAAGACAGTGTTCAAGTGCAACCGTGGGTTTTTCCAGATAAACTCTGTATAGTGAGGTGGGATATACCTGAAACAGTAGGGAGTCCATTCAAAAGTTGAACCCTGGCTGGTAGCACAGTGGATGAGGCGCCGGCCTGAGAACCCAAAAGTCGCAGGTTCAATTCCCCAGCCAGGGCACATAACCAGGTTGCAAACCAGGTCTCCAGTCAGGTCTGTGGCTGGAGGCAGGTGAAAAGCAACCATACATTGATGTCTCTCTCCCTCTCTGCCTCTCTCCCTTCCCATTTTTCTAACAAATAATGAAATAACATCTTAAAAAAAAAAAGTTGAATGGCCCATTAGTTTCACAATGTCAGGGGAGAGGGATGTCTAAGTAAGACAGTGCTGAGTAATAGAGGGTTCTTTCCATTCTATCCTTGAACTTGCTTTCCAAACTCTTCCTTCATTTGTCATAACATAAATTCCATCATCACTGAAAATAATCTTGATCCATGATCTTGAATTCTGATCCTCCTCTCTAAGCAGAATCTCCTATGGTTTGATGGCTCTCTACCTCTTGTCCCACTGAATGTTCTCTTTTTCATCCCATCATTATCTTCACACCCATAATTAGTCCCAATTCTCCCATCAGTTTACTTCTCAAAATGAGTTGCTTCCCTACTAACCTTGGGTCTGTAGGCAGCTGTTTTGAGGATGTACTTGATAACATCCTGGGTCTGTAGTCCCTCAACAATCTGTCCAAGTTTGTGCCTTGCCATCAATCCAAGCCCTGGATAACCCTACCGATCACTTTTTATTTTTCTTCTGAGGTGCTGAGTGTTTCTATGGAAAGTCACAAAATCATAATGACTTGATGCCCTAGAGACATGCCAGCTCATTTCAGCTGGGTCTTATTGGCTTCCTTTCATGACTTGCTAGCTCCCTTTGCTATTTATTCATTCTTTTGACAAACCTTTATGAGACAATTATTGTAGTTCATCTATAGCCCAAACACTGAGGATACAATAATGATCAAGACTGACAAGAACGCTTCCCTTATGGAGTTTATCACTTAGTGAAGGATGTGGAAAGTAAACATGTTTTTTAAAAAATGTTTAATTGTGTTTTTTCCATTACCATTTAACCCCCTTACACCTCTTCCCTGCAAACACCATACTGTTGTCCATGTCCAAGAATCCTTTTTTCCTTTTTGCTCAAACCCTCCATCCCTAACCCCTCCAAGAGCTATTATCCTGCTCCCTATGAGTTTGTCTCTATTTTGCTTATTAGGTCAGTTTGTTCATTAAATCCTACATATAAGTTCAATTATATGATATTTGTTTTCCTCTGATTGGCTTATTTCACTTAGCATAATGTTCTCCAGGTCTATCTATGCCGTTATAAGGGGTAAAATTTCTTTTTAATGGCTAAGTAGCATTCCATTGTGTAAGTGTTCCATGGTTGTTTTATCCACTTATCTATTGATGAACACTTGGGTTGCTTCCACACCCTGGTGATTGTAAATAATGCTGTAATGAACATAGGGGTGCTTATGTTCTTTCAAGTTAGTCCTTCGGATATATTCTCAGAAGTGGGATCACTGGGTCAAAAGAGATCCATTTTAATTTTTTAAGGTGTCTTCATACTTCCTTCCATAGTGGTTGCACCAGTTTGCATTCCAACCAACAGGGCAAAGGGGTTCCCTTTTCTCCACAGCCTCACCAGTGCCTGTTGTTGTTTTATTGATAGTCATTCTGACAGGTGTGAGGTGATATCTCATTGTGCTTTTAATTTGCATTTCTTTTTTTCCATCCCTGCCCCCCAACCCCACCTAATTTGCATTTCTTTAATGATTAGTGATATTCAGCATCTTTTCATATGTCTATTGGCCATCTCTGTGCTCTCTTTGGAGAACTGCCTATTCAGGTCCTTTGGCCAATTTTTAAAAAAATATTTTATTTATTATTTTTAAGGAGGGGGGAAGGGAAGGAGGCAGAAAGGGAGAGAAACATCAATGTATGTTTGCCTTTCACCTGCCTCCAGCTATGGACCTGGCTGGAGACCTGGCTTGCAACCTGGTTATATGCTCTGGCTAGGAATTGTACCAGTGACCTTTGGGTTCACAGGTCTGCACTTATCCACTGAGCCCTTTGCCCATTTTTTTAAATGGAATATTTTATTGGTGTTGACTTTTATAAGTTCTTTATACATTTTGGATATTAACCCCTTATCAGCTGTATTGGCCAATATGATCTCCCATTTCAGGGGTTGTCATTTTATTTTGTTGATAGTCTCCTTTTCAAAGTAAAAACTTTTTAGTTTGATTGTTGTTAACAATATTTTATCTGAAATACCTCCCTAGACAAGGGAAATAAAAGACAAAAATAAACCAATGGGACTAAAGCACTTTTACAAAAGCAATTTTTGTGTAGAAGGCTAAGTACAAGATGGCCTGGTATAAGAACAAGCAAAGGAGTGGTCAAAGAACATAATGAAAGTTAGTGTAGGTGGACTTCAAAAGGATAATAAGAGTGATAGGATATAAAGTTACAGAGATAGGCAAGAGACCATTACAAAATACTTACAATTTTATTCCTAAGTATTTTCAATGGGAAGCTATTGAAGAGTTTTAAGCCAAAGTCAAAATATCTGATGCATGCTTTGAAAGGATCACTCTAGCTGTCATGCAGTGGATGTAAGAGGCAAGTGTGGAAACAAAGAGATTGGTTAGGAGGCTGATAAAAGACCCACTTGAGGAATGATTTTTGCTTGGACTGGGATTGTAGCAGTAGACCTCATGAAAAATGTTTGGATTCTGTTGAGGAAGTCAAAATCTAAATTAGCCCAGGGTCTAATAAAATGGCAACTGTTATGTTTATAAGTCATATTTCAATTGACATTTTACTTCATCTGAAGGAGAGAAAGTAAGCTTTTTCTTCTGCCTGTCCCTGCCAATGTTGGTTCTAGAGCTGGTGCAATTCTTTTTAGTAAATGCTATAAATATCACTTTTCTCCTTCAGTGCCCCTTTCTTGTCCCTTTTCCAGGATTTCTCTCCATCAAACCCTGCAAAAAATTTCTTATTTCTTCTTCCCACCATCTCAATGACCTCCTTCTTCTCTCCAGATATGTGACTCTAAGGTAAGAATTTCAATAACCATGAAAATCTGTAAGGAGAGAGGCTACTGAGTGGAGTTGGGAACTGAGAGCATCTCTGTAATCCCTCATAGTAAACCAGAAGACTGATATCAGTGGCTACTACTACTAAGCTAAGTTTTTAAGAAATTCTTTTTAATTGCTCTTTTATAGTCAGATACAGAGATACCAGATTCTTGAAAAAACAAATAGGTTTTCAAAGGATCCAGCAGACCCCTTATGCTATTTCATATTTGCTGAACATTGGAAAGGTTTAGAAGGAAACAGAAAATTGATCTTGATATGCACATTTACTCTGAACTTACACTATCTTTTATTTAGCAAGCTCAAAGTAGTACCATTGTTAATGTGCATTACCTTGTTTATCTCGACATCACAGTTGTGATAACACATTGATAATCAGATTTCTCATTTTCCAGATTAATCAATAAACATATTTTTATTTTATTTTTTATTTTTTAAAAGATTTTATTTATTATATCCAGAGAGAGTGGAAGGGAGAGAGGCAGAGAGGGAGAGACACATCAATGTATGTATGGTTGCCTTTCACCTGCCTCCAGCCACAAACCTGGCTGGAGTCCTGGCTTGCAACCTGGGTAGGTGCCCTGGTTGGGGAATCGAACCAGCATTTGAATTCGCAGGCAGGTGCCTTATCCACTGTACTACCAGCCAGGGCAATAAACACATTTTTAAAAGCATGTCCTGGTTTGAACAGTCATGGCCTAGGCTGCTCAAACCAGGGCAGTCATGACCCCAGTATCAAATATAATCTAAATGTAAAAGAAACAATTAAAAATCAAAGCAGCAATTGATCATGTACCAAACTGGATTGTATACATTGAATTTTAGTACAAGTTCTAAGATAGAAATACCAGTTTTGAATGAATGTTGAACTTTAGACTGTTGGATCTAGGAAGGAAGTTAGAGTCCCATCTACCCATTTCATAAATGATCTAGGACCTGAGACCCAAACAGATCAAGTAAACTAGCCACCAGGCACATTCTTAGCATGCTTCTCTGTTGCTAGGTTTTATTGCCCATTTGACTATAATTCTACTAAAACAAGGAGAACATCTGCAGGTTTCTTTTTAGCATTTAAGTATCTCACCCAGGAATGACTTTATTATGTATACCCTAAATTTAGAACCCAATGTTATGTGACACAGGTCTCTGTGATATATATTCCACTATTCTCAGCTTCTATCAGTAATCTCCAGACTCTGCTACATGCTCATGTGATTTATAAACAAGAGACTGACAGTTGGAAACATTTGTGGTTAAGATTCCTAGCTATGTTAAAAAAAATTGTGGTCCTTGTTGGCCAGGAAAGCTCAGTCTGAGAAAGATATACATGCTATTCATAAGGGGCCTTAAAATAATAGGGATATAATCCTGATATCAAAAAGTTTCTGACTTAATTTAGGAAAAAGGAAAAACAGAAAACAGCATACATATAAAACATACACACTTATATGTTACTGTCATATATGCACATACACACTAATTTGTTACCTATCCACAACAAAGAACTGCAATGAATTATGTTCTTAAGTGAACCAATGTATGCTGGTTAAGTGAGGAGGCTAGCTAAATTTGAGTTTCTCACATAATGTACAGTATATTGAAATCCAAATATGACTCTCATTTGATGTAGACTCTAATAATTTTGATGAACACATGATTTCACCTAAAAACACTGAGGAAGATATACAAAGGGCCCAGAGGCATATGAAAG
Source organism: Noctilio leporinus (assembly GCA_004026585.1). Classification (NCBI taxonomy): domain Eukaryota; kingdom Metazoa; phylum Chordata; class Mammalia; order Chiroptera; family Noctilionidae; genus Noctilio; species Noctilio leporinus. The sequence goes on from PVIW01003363.1 coordinate 111,054, forward strand.
AATGCTCAACATCACTAGTCATCAGAGAGATGCAAATTAAAACCATAATAAGATACCACCTCACACCTGTCAGAATGGCAATCATCAACAAATCAACAAACAGCAAGTGTTGGCGAGGATGTGGGGCAAAGGGAACCCTGGTGCACTGTTGGTGGGAATGCAGGTTGGTGGAGCCACTGTGGAAAACTGTATGGGGTTTCCTCAAAAAACTGAAAATGGAACTGCCTTTTGATCCAGCAATTCCACTACTTGGACTATACCCAAAGAATCCTGAAATACCCATTCATAAGGACTTATGTACACCTATGTTCATAGCAGCACTATTTACAATAGCCAAGTGCTGGAAACAGCCTAAGTGCCCATCAGTGGATGATTGGATCAAAAAACTTTGGTACATTTACACAATGGAATACTATACAGCAGAAAGAAAGAAGGAACTCGTACCCTTTGCAACAACATGGATGGAACTGGAGAGTATTATGCTTAGTGAAATAAGCCAGTCAGTGAAGGACAAATATTATATGATCTCACCCATTATGGGACAATAATGAGCAAAACTAACAACAAGCAAAACAGAACCAAATATATGAATACAGTGAATAGGCCTTTGGTGGTCAGGGGGAAAGAGGTTGCGGGGAGGGGGGAGGCAGAGGCAGGGAAGGGGAGCAGCTTAGACAAGAACCTAGTATAAAGGAACCATGGACATGGACAACAGGTGGGATTGACGATTGACTGTGGGGGAATGGGTGGGTGGAAAGGGGGACAGAGGGGAGCAAAAAGGGGATGGATATAATATAACAACAATAAAATAAAATTAAAAAAACAACAACAAAGTGTCCATTAGTAGATATATGAAAATATGCTCAATGTCACTAACCATCAGAGAAATACAAATTAAAACCACAATGAGGTATAACCTCATACATGTCAGAATGATCATCATCAGTAAATCAAACAAGTGGTAGTGAGGATGTGGAGAAAAGGGAACCCTACTGTACTGTTGTTGGGAATGCAGATTGGTACAGCCACTGTGGGAAACAGTATGGGGGGTCCTCAAAAAATTAAAAATAGAACTGCCTTATGATCCAGTGATTTCACTTCTGAGTAAATATCTGAAGGAACCCAGAACACTAATTTGAAAGAATGTATGCACTCTCTATGCTCATTGCAGCATTATTTATAATAGCTAAGATATGGAAACAGCCCAAATCTCCATCAATAGACAAGTGGATACAAACATTGTTGAACATATATACAATGGAATATTACTCAGCTATAGCAATGAATAAAATTTTATCATTTTGATATAGTATAAGTGGAACTAGAGGGTATTATACTAAGTAAAATAAGCCAGTTGGAGAACTACAAATACCCTATGATTTCACTTATGTGAGAAATCTAAAGAACAAAATAAACAAAATTGAAGCAGACTCATAGATATAAAGAAAAGTTTGATAGTGGCAAGAGAAATGGTGGTGAGAAGAAGCTGTTGGGGGACTGGGTGTAAAAGGTGAAGAAATTAAGAAATACATAATTGGTAGTTAAAAACAGTCACAGGGATATAAAGTTCAGTATAGGGAATATATTCAATAATAATGTAATACCTATGTACGGTGCCAGGAGTGTACATAAAATATAAGGGGGGTCATACTGTAAAATATATGATTGTCTAACCATTCTGCTATATACCTGAAATTAATACAAAATAACATTGAATGTACACTGTAATTGAAACAAAAGTTCACCTTACAGTATGGATATAAATTGAACCTTATTATTGAATTTCCTCTTTGTAGATATTATTTAGTGTTTAACCTTGAAACAGGGGTGACACTTATGTGTAAGTGGTAAAGAAATTGGTGTTTCTTGAGTATGTACTTTTTATCATTCACATTATAGAAATTATTTTTGCAACTACCATGTGAAATATATATTATCTCAATATTAGCAATGAGATAACTAAGGCTGAGATGGAATTGGAAAGCAGATCTATCAGACTCAACTTCATGTTCCTACTATATAATAATATATAGACACTTTGAAATATTCTATTCAATAGTTCTACCCATTAAGAGTATGCTGGAGAAATTGGAGCTTTCTAAAAATCTTGGATAATAATTACAAACAGTTCAATTAGTTTTTCAACCATTTTGGTAGATGACAAATACTATGGATAATAAATAAAGTTAAAAGAGAACAACTTATTTAAGGAAAGCCAGAATTTGGTTTTAATGAAGTCTGAGGTCTTCAGTTATTTTTGATCAAAGAATGAAATTTTAACATGATTATTATTCATCAAAAAGCAGTTGTTTTGTGGATTTAAGCCTCCTTTGGTTGAGTACATGTAATTATTGGATCTTTATTCAAACCAAGATTTTGGATAAAGATAAGAGTAAAGGGGTGCATAAAATAGATATAAACAAAAGTTCAGAGAAATTTCTGATTCATTTCAGGCAACAAGCATTCTAATAAAACAGAAGATTTTGTTTAAAGGTGAGTGAGGAAGGATGTACATTATAGCTTTTGTGAAAAGTAGATATAGAGTGTTAACACATTCATCATGAGTTTTCCTTTGGTAATGCACTTTCTTGAGTTATAATGTGAGAGATGGCAAATCTCCAAGAGGCATTCTTGCATTATAACATCTTAAATTTGCATATATGATTTTTTAGTAAACTCTCATTCATCTATGTTATTTTAGTGTACATAAAGTACAAAGTTAGCCTTTAAGAAAGTTCTTATGTTAAGGTAGTGAGGAGACTATATCAAAGAGCAAGATCACCCACTTCTCTCTTTATAAGGGCTTGGTAGGAACATTGATTTCTAATGAAAAATTTTAATATGGCATATATTTTTTAGTCAATAGATATTATTATCCGTTTAAATTCCAATAAATTATACAGTAACTTAGTTAAGTTACATGCCAATAAAGTCTGAATTAAATTAACTCCAATTAACTTGAATCTTTAGTTTTACAGTAAAATATGTCAAGTCAAGTATTTCATGAAACAAAAATAATATGTCCTAGGTTAAATGCAATATGCTCCTAAGGTCCTGGGCAGAAAATACTTAAGTTTAGAAGGACACCCCAGTAAGATTCTGAAACAATGAGGAATGGTACAGTTTTTCTTCTAGATTCTAGCTTCTAAAACAGAGATGTGTACTAAGATATTATGGAAAGGTTTTCCAACAAAAATAAAGGGTGAAATTACAAAAAACATTCATGCAGTATGACAGAATCTTGGCAGGTTAGAACAGTAGACTGAAACTAACAAGACAAAGTATAATAAGGACTGATGAAAAACTTTGTATTCAAATCATTGCCCATTCCAAAAAGATTCAAGTGAGGAAACCAAAGTTGAAGTGACTGCTTGTGGAGAAGCCTAAAGGTTTTAGTTGACAATAGTGGCTAAAGCAGTCAGTGTTGATATTGTAACCAAAAAGCTAATATAAATTTTATCTTTCATTTTAGTCACATTTATTGATTTATGAATATTGTACCAGCCTTTCATCTCCAAATAAACCTAACTTGATCATAGTGTATTATCTCTCTAATATATTGGTGAATCCAGTTAGCTAATATTTTGTTAAGAATTATAACACCTATGTTTATCAGAGGTATTGACCTATGATTTTGTTTCTTTGTAGTATGTTTATCTGTTTTTGGAATTAAGATAATGCTGGCCTCATATGGATAGCTTGAAAGTCTTCCATGCTTTTGAATTTTTTGGAATAGTTTGAGAAAAATATGTGTTAGTTCCTCTATTAAGGTTTGATAAAATTCTGTGAAGTCATCTGGACCATGACTTTTTTTTTGCTGGGAATTTTTTGATTACTGCTTTAATTTCATTAGTTGTAATTGTTCTACACAGTGTTTCAGATTCTTCCTGACTCAGTTTTGGAAGATTGTATGTTTCTAAAAATGTATCCATTTCACCCAGGTTGTCCAATTTGTTGGCATATAGTTGTCCATAGGATTTTCTTAAAATTCTTTATATCTCTGTGATGTCACTTGTTACTTCTCCTTTTTTATTTCCAATTTTATTTATTTGAGTTCTCTTTTCTTTCTTAATGAGTGTTGTTAAGATTCAAAAATTTTGTTTATCTTTCCAAAAACCATCTCTTAGTTTCATTGATCTTTTTTCTCTCTATGACAGTTATTTCCCCCCTGAGTTTTATTATTTCCTTTTTCTTACTATGTGCTTTATTTCTAGTTCTTTTAAATGTGTAGAATTAGGGAGTTTATTGATAAAATTTAGCCCCTTATTGTGATAAAAACTCTGAGCAAAGTGGAAATATAGCAATTGTACTGCAACATAATAAATGTCTTACATGAAAACTCTATAGTCAGCATCATACTCAATGGGTAAACACTAAAAAAGTTTTCCTTAAAATCAGGATAAATACAGGGATGTTCACTTTTACCACTCTTATTCAACATAGTACTGTAAATCCTAGCTATAGCAATTAGACAAGAAGATATAAAAGGCATCCAAATTAGAAATAAGTAAGTAAAACAGTCATTATTCACAGACAACATGATAGTGTATGTAGAAAACCATAAAGACTTCACAAAAAACCCTACTAGATCTAATAAATGATATTGTGAAAGTAAAAGGATACAAAATTAATATTTAGAAGTTGATAACATTCTTAAAGCACCAATAATTAACAATCAGAAAAAAAACTAAGAAAACAATCACATTCACTATTTCAAATGAAAAAAAAAAAAAAAAAGAGGTACCTAGAAATAAATTTAACCAATGAGGTAAACGACCTGCATTAAGAAACATATGGAACATTGGAGAAAGAAATTAAGGAAGATACAAATAAGTGGAAGTATATAGTATGTTTATGTATTGGAAGAATTAACATCATTAAAATGTCCATACTATTAAAATATGAAATCCTATTAAAATGCCAATTGTATATATTGCAGAACTAAAACAAATATTCAAAATATTTATACATATAGAACCACAAAGGGCTTTGAATAGCCTCAGCAATTGTTAGAAAGAACAAAATTGGAGGTATCACAATACCTGGCGTAAAATGATACTACAAGGCTACTGTGGTTAAAACAGCTTGGTACTGGCATAAAACAGGCAAACAAGTCAATGGAATGAAACAGAGCCCAGAAATTAACCCATGCCTTTGTGTACAATTACTATTTCACAAAGAAAGCAGGAGAATATAATGGAGTAAACACAGTCTCTTCAATAAATGGTGTTGGGAAAATTGGACAGGTACATGCAAATAAACAAACAAAAAAATACTAGACCATCAATTTACACCACACACATGAATAAACTTAAAATTGATGAGTTCAGTGTAAGTAAAAATCATAAAAATCTGCAAAGAATACATAGCCAGTAAAATCTCAGACATCTCTTGTAGTGGTATTTTTCCTGATACATCTCCTAGGACAAGGGAAACAAAGGTAAAATAAACAAATGGGACTATGTTAAATTAAAAAGCTTTTGCATAACAAGCAAAAATATCAACAAAATGAAAAGGAAACTCATTGAATGGAAGAACCTGTCTGCCAATGATACATCGGACAAGGGGTTGATATCCAAAATATACTCATAAAGAATTTACATGACTCAACGCAAGGAAGAAAAACAATCTAATTTAAAAATATGAAAAGTACCTGAATAGATATTTCTCCAAAGAGGACATACAAATTAAAAGATGCTCAACATTACTAAACAAGAGAGAGATGCAAGTTAAAACCACAATGAGATACCACCTCACATCTGCTAGGATGGCTACCATTAGTAAGTCAACAACAAGTTCTGGCAAGGATGTGGAGAAAAGGGGACCCTCATGCACTGTTGGTTGAAATGAAAACTGATGCAGTCACTGTGAAACCTGTGTGCAGTTTCCTAAAAAAGCTAAAAAAGGAACTGATTTTTGAACCAGCAATGCTACTTCTGGGAATATATCCTAGGAATTCTGAAACAACAATTTGGAAGAATAAATGCACCTCTATGTTCATAGCAGCACTATTTACAATAGCCAAGATTTAGAAACAACCCAAGTGCCAATTAGTAGGTTAATGGATAAAAAACCTGTGATACATTTACACAGTAATATCATGACACTGTAAAATTAAGAAAGAACTCTTTTATTTAATAAATGATTTTACTTATTTATTTATATTTATTTATTTTTAATTTTATTGATATTGTATTACATCCATCCCCTTTTTGCTTGACTCTGTCCCCCTCCCCACCCACCAATTCCCCTCAAAGTAAATCCCACCTGTTCCATGTCCATGGTTCCTTTATACTAGGTTCTTGTCTACACTGCTCCACTTCCTTTCCTCTTCCTCCCCCGTCCCCCCAACCCCTTTCCCCCTGACCACTGAAGACCTGTTCACTGTATTCATATATTTGGTTCTCTTTTGCTTGTTGTTAGTTTTCATTATTGTCCTGTAATGGCTGAGATCATATGGTATTTGTCCTTCACTGACTGGCTTATTTCACTAAGCATAACACTCTCCAGTTCCATCCATGTTGTTGCAAAGGTTAGGAGTTATTTTTTTCTGCTGTATACTATTCCATTGTGTAAATGTACCAAAGTTTTTTGATCCAATCATCCACTGATGGGCACTTAGGCTGTTTCCAGCACTTGGCTATTGTAAATAGTGCTGCTATGAACATAGGTGTACATAGGTTCTTATGAATGGGTGTTTCAGGATTCTTTGGGTATAGTCCAAGTAGTGGAATTGCTGGATCAAAAGGCAGTTCAATTTTTACTTTTTTGAGGAAACCCCATACAGTTTTCCACAGTGGCTCCACCAGTCTGCATTCCTGCCAACAGTGCACCAGGGTTCCCTTTTCCCCACATCCTTGCCAACACTTGTTGATTGTTGATTTGTTGATGATTGTCATTCTGACAGGTGTGAGATGGTATCTTATTGTAGTTTTAAGTTGCATCTCTCTGATGGCTAGTGATGTTGAGCATTCTTTCATATCTCTCTGGGCCCTTTGCATATCTTCCTCAGTGAGTTGTCTGTTCAGGTCCTTTGCCCATTTTTTAATTGGGCTGTCTGTCTCCCTGGTGTTGAGTTGCATTAGTTCTTTATATATTTTGGAGATCAAACCCTTGTCTGAGATATCATTGGCAATTATGTTTTCCCATACAGTTGGTTCCCTTTGAATTTTGCTGATATTTTCTTTAGCTGAACAGAAACTTTTCAATTTGATATAGTCCCATTTGTTGATTTGTTCTTTTATTTCCTTTGCCCTTGGTGAAGTATCAGTAAACATATTTCTGCCTAGGATATCCAAAAGTTTACTGCCTCTATTTTTCTCCAGGACCTTTATGGTGGCACTGCTTATATTTAAATCCTTTATCCATCTTGAGTTTATTCTGGTGTATGGTGTAAGTTGGTAGTCTAGTTTTATGTTTTTGCATGTTGCTGCCCAGTTCTCCCAACACCATTTGTTGAAGAGATTGTTTTTATTCCATTTGATGTTCCTTCCCCCTTTGTCAAATATTAGTTGACCATGGTGTCCTGGGTTAATTTCAGGGCTCTCTATTTTGTTCCATTGACCTATATGTCTATTCTTATGCCAGTACCAGGCTGTTTTGATGACAGTAGCCTTGTAGTATTGTCTGAAGTCCAGTATTGTGATTCCTCAACCTTGTTCTTCTTTCTCAAGGTTGCTGTGCCTATTTGTGGGTGTTTTTGGCTCCATATAAATTTTTGAAGTATTTTTTATATTTCTGTGAAGTCTGTCATTGGTATTTTAACTGGGATTGCATTGAATCTGTAGATTGCTTTGAGTAGTATGGACATTTTAATGATGTTAATTCTTCCCATCCATGAACATGGTATATGCTTCTATTTATTTGTATCTTCCTTGATTTCTTTCTTCATTGTTCTGTAATTTTCTGAGTACAGGTCTTTTATCTCCTTAGTTAAGTTTATTCCTAGGTACTTTACTTTTCTTGTTGCTATGGTAAATGGGATTTGTTTTTTCACTTCTATTTCTGTTGTTTCATTATTGGTATACAAAAATGCTTTTGATTTCTGGATATTGACTTTATAGCCAGCTATTTTGCTAAATTTGCTTATTAGGTTGAGTTTTTGGTGGAGCCTATCAGGTTATGTATGTACACTATCATGTCATTTGCAAATAATGAGAGTTTGACTTCCTCCTTTCCTATTTGGATACCTTTGATTCCTTTTTCTTCTCTGATGGCTATAGCTAGAACTTCCAAGACAATGTTGAGTAGAAGTGGAGAAAGTGGACAGCCTTGTCTCATTCCTGATCTTAGGGGGAAAGCTATTAATTTTTGCCCATTGAGTATGATGTTGGCTTCAGGTTTCTCATAGATGGCCTTTATGATGTTGCGGTATGCTCCCTCTATTCCCATTTGCCAAGGGTTTTTATCATAAATGGTTGCTGTACTTTATCAAATGTGTTTTCAGCATCTGTTGATATGATCATATGGTTTTTATCTTTCAATTTATTGATGTGGTGTATTACATTTATTGATATTCGAATGTTGTACCATCCTTGCATCCCAGGGATGAAACCCACTTGATCATGGTGTATGATCATTGTAATGTACTGCTGAATCTGGTTGGCCACTATATTGTTGAGAATTTTAGCATCGATGTTCATCAGAGATATTGGCCTGTAGCTTTCTTTCTTAGTTGTGTCTTGCCCTGGTTTTGGGTAAGAATAATATTGGCCTCATGGAAAGAGTTTGGGAGTCTTCCCTCTTCCTGTACTTTTTGATATAGGTTGAGAAGGATAGGAGTTAGTTCTTCTTTAAATGTTTGGTAAAATTCCCCTGTGTATCCATCTGGTCCAGGGCTTTTGTGCTTTTGGAGATTTTGGATTACTTCTTTAATTTCACTAGTTGTTATCGGCCTGTTCAGGCTTTCTGCTTCTTCTGGGTTCAGTTTTGGTAGATTATACATTTCCAGAAATGTGTCCATTTCATCCAGGTTGTCATATGTTTTGTCATATAGTTGTTTGTAGTAATTTTTTACAATCTTTTGTATTTCTGAAGTATCAGTTGTGATTTCTCCTCTGTCAGTTCTGATTCTGTTTATTTGGGTCCTCTCTCTCTTTTTCTTGATGAATCTAGGTAAAGGCTTGTCAATTTTGTTTATTTTTTCAAAGAACCAGCTCCTGGACCTGTTGATTCTTCAAATTGTAGTTTGAATCTCTGAGTTATTTAGTTCTGCTCTGATCTTGATGATTTCCTTCCTTCTACTTGCTCTGGGCTTTGTTTGTTGTTGCTCCTCGAGTTCTTGCAGCTTTATGGTTAGGTTGTTTTTATAAACTTCTTGTGACCTTTTTAGGTAGGTCTGTATTGCTATAAATTTCCCTTTGAGCACTGCCATTGTTGTATCCCATAGGTTTTGGGCTGTTGTGTGTTCATTGTCATTTGTTTCCAGGAACTTTTTGATCTCATTGTTAACCCATCCATTGCTTAAAAGCATGTTATTCAGTCTCCATGAGTTAGAGAATTTTTTTTTTCCCTTGAGATTGGTTTCTATTGTCAAGCCATTGTGATCTGAGAAGGCGCTTTGTATGATTTCAATTTTCCTGTTTTTGTGGAGGCTTATCTTGTGACATACCATGTGGTCTATCTTAGAGAATAATCCATGTACATTTGAAAAGAATGTGTATTTTGCTTCTTTGGGGTAAAAGACTCTGTATGCATTAGTTAGGTCCATTTCCTCTAGATAATGTTGTTCAATGCCACAACATCTTTGGGGATTTTTTGTTTGGAAGATCTGTCCATAGTTGATAGTGGGGTATTAAAATCCCCTACTATTAGTGTGTTGCTGTCTATATCTTTATTAAAGTCCTCCAAAATTTCCTTATATATTTCGGAGCTCCTATGATGGGTGCATATATGTTTATCAGAGTTATTTCTTCTTGATGGATTGTTCCCTTAAGTATTATATAACGTCCTTCTTTGTCCCATTTTATGGCCTTCATTGGAAAATCTATTTTGTCTGACATAAGTATTGGTACTCCAGCTTTTTTTTCGTGTCCATTTGCTTGATATATATTTTTCCATCCCTTCACTCTCAATCTGTGTCAGTCTTTTGTTCTGACGTGGGTCTCTTTGAAGACTGCACATATATGGGTCATGTTGTCTTATCCATTTGACTACCCTATGTCTTTTGATTGGTGCATTTAATCCATTTATATTTAGGGTTTTCATTGATTGATACTTATTCATTGCAATTTTTTCCCTTTGTATCTGTATTCCCCTTTGGTTTTCTCTGTTTCTTCATTTTATTTTTAAAGCAGACCCTTTAGCATTTCTTGCAATGCTGGTTTGGTAGAGATGTATTCTTTTAGTTTTCTTTTTTCTTTTTCTTTTTTGTCTGGGAAGCTCCTTATTTCTCCTTCTATCTTGAATGAGAGCCTTGCTGGGTAGAGTATTCTTGGTTGCAGGCCTTTGTTGACCATGACTTGAAATACTTTTTGCCATTCCCTTCTGGCTTGAATTGTTTCTGTTGAATAATCATTTGATAACCTTATTGGAGCCCCCGTATATGTTATTTGCCATTTCTCTCTTGATGCTTTTGGGATTCTCTCTTTGTCTTTGAAATTAGCCATTTTAATAATAATGTGCCTTGGTGTTGGTCTGTTTGGGTTGATCTTCATTGGGATCCTCTGTGCTTCCTGAACTTGATTAATGTTTTCACTCATCATGTTAGGGAAATTTTCTATCATGACTTTTTTGAACAAGGTTTCCATTCCTTGTTTCTCTTCTCTTTCTGGTATCCCATGATACGGATGTTGTTACGTTTCATGTTGTCCTGCAGCTCTCTTAAACACTCTTCAATCTTGTTCAGCCTTTTTTTATTCTCTTGCACTGTTTTGGAGTATTTGTCTGCATTATCCTTCAACTCGCTGATCCGGTCCTCTGCTTCCTCTAGCCTACTGTTGATTCCTTTTACTGTATTCTTCAATTCAGAAATTGTATTCTTCATTTCCTTCTGGTACTTATTGATAGTTTCTATGTCCTTTTTGATGCTGTTGTAGCTCTCAGTAAGTTCCTTGTAACTTCCCTGGAGTAATTTATAGTTTTCTTTGAACTGACTAAGCTCATTGAGTTTCTCTATCATCATTCTTTTGGATTCCTTATCTGATATTTCATGTACCTCTGTTTCATTGGGTGGTCTTTCTGGGGATTCTTCCTTTCTTTTTGGTGATGGACTGATTTTTCCCCCCCATTTTCGGTGTCTGTTATTGCTTGCTTTTTTTTTTTTTTTTCCTTTGGATTAATCTGCTTTGCTTCCTTGCCTTAGTTGAGCACCCCTCTGTGTTAGGAGATTTGTGGAGTTCAGTGTTGCAGTCTCCCAGATTTTCTCCACTTGCTGTTTTTGGTGTGGCCTTTATTTGGGCTGTCTGATTGTTTTCTGGATTGGTGTGTATGTTGCTCCTTTCCTTCTAGTCAAGACACTCCTTCTATCCTTTCTGACAGAAATGAGGAGAGGAAGAACCGGAAAGCCTCTAGTATGAGTGAACAGAGTAAGCCTATGTATATAGTTGTTGCACCTGCCTCCCTGTTCACCCTTAGTGTTCCCTGATTGGTCCAGGTGGAGCCAGGACCTGTGGGCTTTAAAAAGAAAAAAAAAAAGAAAAGAAAAAGAAAAAAGAAAAATAAACGATAATAATAATAAGAAGAAAGGGTTTAGATGGCTGTTCACCCTTAATAATCCCTGATTGGTCAGGATGGAGCCAGGACCTGAGGGCTTTTAGCAGAAAATTTAAAAAAAAAAAAAAATATATATATATATATATATATATATATATATATATATATATATATATATATATATAAAAGGGTTTAGGTGTCTGTTCACCCTTAATGATCCCTGATTGTTTAAGGTGGAGCCAAGACCTGTGGGCTTATAGCAGAGAAAAAAACTTACAAAAAATTTTAAAAAAGAAAAAGAAAAAAAAATAATAATAAAGAAAGGGTTTATGTGGCTGTTCACCCTTTATGATCTCTGATTGGTCCAGATGGAGCCAGGACCTGTGGGCTTTAACAGGAAGAAAAGAAAAAAAAAAAAAGAAAGGAAAAGGAAGAAAGGAAAGAATAAAGAAAGGGTTTAGGTGGCTGAGGAGGGGAGGAATACTTAGATTGAGGACTGGGAATGCATTGTAGCCAGAGAGTGAGTAGACTTTAAATTAAGAGTAGGGGGAGGGTCTTGGGTATTTAGGTGGATTGAGATAGGGAAGGATTAAAATTTTGTGAGAAGTTTTGAAAATGATATGTTGGGGATTAATAGTTCATGTAGCTCTTGGTGTAACTCAGGTGCTTGAGATTAGCAGCCATCCATTTCCTGAGTCTGCCTCTTTTTCTTGGTCAGGTCTCTGCAGGCTATAGTCTAGCTGGTCTTGGAGTGGTAGGGCCTCTGATTGTCACAGTCAGGGCTGATTCTGAGTGTCAGCCCCCTGGTAGGCTGGGCCTTCAGTAGCCTAGCTGGGTTTTAGGGCTGCCGGTGTTCTGGGGCCTGCAGGGTGCCCCCTCCCACTCCTGGCGGAGCTTCCTGCCTGTGATGGTCACCTGGTACCCCTGCAGGGCAGCCTGCAACTTCACTGGTTCCTGTGATGACTGGCCCTGCCCCTGCAGCTCCCCGAGGAGGCAGGCCCCGGAGGAGGCGGCCCCAGTCCACCAACAGTGCCAGGGGTCTGCCAACACTGACCAGGTCCCCCGGGCAAGGGCCAATCCTCCAAGCAGACCAACTCTCCGAGGAGTCCTTTATGCAGCCTCTGTGATGCGCCCCTCCCAGCACATCTGCAGTGCAGCCTTTGTTCCTGGCAATGAGTGGGTCAGTTGACTCAGCTACAAGTTCCTGGCTCACAGTTTGGAGTTTCCAAGGGAGCCTGGGGGCCTGTGTGGGTGCTCAGGGCTGGGTTCCCCCCTCGCAGGGGCTTCAAGCTGTTGTTTCCCCGGTGGCCCAGCAGCACTGTTTTCGGCCCTCTCGCCGCCCAGGCTGATGCACTTCCCTGCTCCCCTGCTCCTCCTTCCAGCAGATCTCTTCTCCTCCGCCTTGGCCCAGTGAGGAGCTTCCTCTCCCTGTTGCCTGAGTGAGGCTCTCACACAGTCCCTCCCCTGCAGGAGTTCAATTCCTAGTTCCCTCTGGCATTTGCCCTTGCTGCCCACACTTTGCTGTTCAGATTTCTAGTTGCCAGGGAGCCTGGAGCTGGCTTCAGTTAAACACACCCCTCTGGGTAGAGCCACCACTGTCCAGAGCCTACCTTGGCCTGCTGGCTGGTTTGGAACTGTCTCACCTGCTCTCCTGTAGGTCTCTGCTGCCTCTGGGATGTGCTCCCCTGTGTCCTGATGCTGACCGCTCCAATTCTTAGGGACCTGACGATGTCTTGCATTCCCTATCCTGTCCTCCAGCTGCTCTGGTATTGGAGAATGCCATCAGCACTGCTGTCTACTCTGTTGCCATCTTTTTTCCTCTACTTATTTATTTTTAGAAGGGAAGGGAGGGAGAAAAAGAGGGAGAGGAAGAGCAATAGATTGCATCTTACATGCCTCCAGCTAGGGACCTGGCCAGCAACCCAGGCATGCTCCAGAAATCAAACTAGTGACCTTTTGGTCCACTGAGCCACACCAGCCAGTGTGGAACTTTTTCCTTTGTGACAGCAGGGGTGGCCCTTGAGATGATTATGTTAAATGAAATAAGTCAATCTATGAAAGACAAATACCATATAATCTCATTTATATGTGGAACCTAATTAAAAAATAAACTGACAAAATAAAAACAAAGGCATGGATACATGGAACAGACTGATAGCTGTCAGAGGGGAGAAGGGATGGAGGGACTGAATGAAAGAAGGTGAAGGAATTAGCCAAAGGATGTGTATGCGTAACCCATGGACACAGACAACAGTGTGGTGAAGGCCTGAGAAAAGAGGGAGTGAGAGCTGGAGGAAGAGGTGGGCAAAGGTGGGGAAACTGTGGACAACTCTAATAGTTTAACTATAAAAATAATGTTAAAAATACTGAAGGAAATGTTTTATTTTACTTAATTAAAACTATTCAGAGGTGGTAATAGGGAAAAATATCTTAGCTATCTCCATCCTCAGATATTCTAATCTAATTTTACATCCTCTCGCAAATTTCAAAGAACAACGTTGCCTTTCATATCTCTAATACTATGTAGTGTTTATAATTAGAGGTAATTTGATGTTTCTTATGGTAAATCTAATAAACAAAAATGAAATTTACCTTAAAAGTTGGTTGAAAAATATAAAAACTAATGTAATCTGTGAGTACATTGTATCTTTTCTAAGGGTTACAGTCCCACTATTTTGGGTGTTGGTCAGATTACTTAAATAACATGTTTTTTTGTGAGGCACATTGTAGGGAGAATATTGACAAACTGCAGTGTACTAAGCAAAGATGACCAAAATGGTTAATAGTTTCTGAAAGCAATGGTTGAAAAAACTGGGAGTGTCAAACCAGAGTTGAGAGTAGAAGGCATAATAGTTTTTTTTGTGACTTATGAAGTGGTTACATGTAGAAGATAATGATTTTTTTCTTTTTTTTTTTTAAAGCTTCATAAACTATTCCTATGACAAGGGACTTTAAAAGATAAAAACATTTGTGGGTTCTATGAATTGATTCCTGCACTCTCTAGGGAGTTGTAGTAGATGACCTTGCAGATCCCTTCAAATTACAACATTCAAGTTTATGAAACGTATCCAGCTGATTGTTAATCCTCTTCTCACCTTAAACCTTTACTATACAAAACTCGTTTGGCTAGAAGAGAACAGAATCACATAAAATCAATTTGAGCTGGATTCCTTCACAGCAAATGTAGGCATTTCTGCACTTTTCAGTTAACTGTGTTGCTTTGTCTTCATCTATCTGATTTTTCTTTATAGCTCTGTCTCTTTCTTTCTCTCATAATTTTTAAATTACTTTTTGGAGGTCTCATTACTCAACCTCAGTGAGACCTAAATTATAATACAGTTATACACTACATATTAAGGCCATCTCTAGTGTCATGAGCTGACTATGGAGCCATAAATCTATGAGCTGTAGATTTGAAAAGTTAATTTTACCTTTTTTTTTCCTGCCTGGAAACTAGAGTTTAAGTCCTGGAAGGGGGGAAAATAACTTTTGGGTTGATTTGTAAGATATTGTAAAAAGTACAACTACAACTCTGAGTTCTGAGAAAGTAGTTGCATGAGAGAAAAGACCATTATTTTGCCATTTAAAAGGCAGCTGTGGCAGGAGCAGCAGAAGAGCCAAATCAGCTGAGTTCTTACCTGGAATAGGGATGATGATGACAAAAGGTTGCTTGACAGAGGGTCATTAGACCATTCCATAATTTTTATTAGCCCTATTCTGCCTAATACAAAAATTCTTCAGGGTAATAGTGTTTCAGCTTAATTTGTAGAAGATATGTATAGTGTACAACTGTAAACATCATCCAACCTTACTAAGCATATGAAAAAAATGTTTAATGTCACTAATCATCAGGGAAATGCAAATTAAAGTCATAAAGGGATATCACTACATACCTATCAGAATGTCTAAAATTAAAAATTAAGTCAATTGACAACACCAAAGCTTTGTGAGTATCTGAACCAACCAAGACATTTGTACTTTGCTGGCAAGTGCATAAAATATTATTATCACTTTGAAAAACTACTTCACGGTTTCTGATGATTAA
The DNA here is from genome assembly GCA_004026585.1 of Noctilio leporinus. NCBI lineage: Eukaryota > Metazoa > Chordata > Mammalia > Chiroptera > Noctilionidae > Noctilio > Noctilio leporinus. The sequence goes on from PVIW01003363.1 coordinate 126,751, forward strand.
AATACTCTTTATCTTGTGATCCAGCATTTCTATACCTACGTTATTTTTCTAGTAGAAAAGAAAATATGTGTTTACAAAAGAGGCTGCTTATAGGAATGTTTAAAACAACATTATTTATAATTTCCCCAAGATGAAAACTACCCAAATGCTCCTCAACAGAAGAATGGGTGAGCAAATTATACTATATTTATTCATGTGAATGTTCATGTAACATGCCATTGATTGAGTCTGTTCTGACTCCTGAAGGCTATGAGTCATGTCCACAATGTGCTGTCTGCAACAGTCTTGTTCAGCTCAAATCTATAGCTTCTTTTATTGAGTTAATGCATCTAATATTTGGTTTTCCTCTTTGCCTTCTGCCTTCTATTTTTCCCAGCATCATTGCCTTTTTGATAAAGAATAGTGCTTTCTCATGATGTTCCCAAAGTAGAACAGCTTTAGTTTTTTTTTTGTTTGTTTTTTGTTTTTTTCATTTTTGCCTCTACCACTGTTTCAGGCTTAATTTGCTCTGGGTCTCTAGTACAGCTCTGGTACTCTAGTATTCAATAAAATACTACTCAGCAAAAAGAATGAATTCTAATACATGATAAAACAAATATCAATTTAAAACCACTTTATTGATGAACATGGTATATGCTTCCATTTACTAGTATCTTCCTTAATTTCTTTCTTCAGTGTTCTGTAGTTTTCTGAGTACAGATCTTTTACCTCCTTGGTTAAGTTGATTCCTAAGTACTTTATTTTTCTTGTTGCTATGGTAGATGGGATTTGTTTTCTAGCTTCTATTTCTGATGTTTCATGATTGGTATGCAAAAATGCTTTTGATTTCTCGATATTGACTTTATATGCAGCTATTTTGCTAAATTTGCTTATTAGGTCAAGCAAGTTTTTGGTGGAGCCTATTGGGTTTTATATGTACACTATCATATCATCTGCAAATAATGACAGTTTGACTTCCTCCTTTCCAATTTGGATACCTTTGATTCCTTTTTCTTCTCTGATAGCTATGGCTAGGACTTCCAAAATGATGTTGAACAGAAGTGGAGAAAGTGGACAGCCTTGTCTCATTCCTGATCTTAGGGGGAAAGCTTTTAGTTTTTCCCCATTGAATATGATGTTGGCTTCAGGTTTCTCATATATGGCCTTTATTCTGCTGAGGTGTGCTCCCTCTATTCCTATTTTGCTGAGTGTTTTTGCATGGAGAAGAAAAAAAGAAAAGAAAAAACTTGCAAATAGTCTTCAGTTTTCTAGTTTACAACCCTGAAGTTGCACTTTATGTAGATGAGTCTGCCAGCTTTCTCATTACTATGACAAAAGAGATTGTCATTCATTGTTGTGGTGAATGACACAGGATTCTATCCCAAGGAGAGAAAACTAGAACTGGAATTCAGACTCAGCCCTTCCCCCAACTATTTCTGTGATCTTGGGCAAATTACTCCATCTTCTTAAACCCAACTTTCCTCGTTTGTAAAATAATGTGGCAAGAGAAGATGGCCTCTCTGGGACTTAATAATTCTATAAAATTGTGTTTATTGGACAGAAAGAAAAGAAATCACTCAATACCAACAACTTGGGGTCCTGGAGTTTTATTTTGGGTGGGGAAGGAAAATGGATGCAATTCTAAAATAATACAACCTATAAAAAACCCCCACTTTATTGAGGTATTATTGATATAAAATACTGTACATATTTAAAGTATACTATTTGATGAATTTGGAGATATGTATACATCCATGAAATCATCATCATAATCAATGCCATAAACACATATTTTGCCTCCAAAAGTTTTCCCTGCTCTATTTATTTATTGTCTTGATTGATTGTGATAAGAAAATTTAACATAAGGTTCACTCTTAGCAGATTTTTAAGTATGCAATTCAGTATTGTTAACTATAAATATTATGATCTACATTAGATATCTAGGAGATATTGATCCTGGATTACTAAATATTTGTACCCTTTGATGAGCACCTCACTATTTACCCCTCCCCCAGCTCCTGGTGACCACCATTTTGTTCTCTGCTTCTATTAGTTTATTATATATTCCTCAAGTAAGGGGAATGATATACAGTATTTGTTCTTTTGTGTCTGGTTCATTTCACTTAGCATACGATCCTATATGTTTATTCATGCTGCAAATAACAGGATTTCCTTCTTTTTCTAAGGCTAGCCAAGAATACACAATGAAGAAAGGATGTTCTCTTCAAATTTAGATCAATCTTAAATACATAAGGCTAACTGAAAGAAACCAGATATAGTAGAATATATATATATTATATATATATATATATATATATATATATATACACACACACATATACACACACACATATATACATACACATGTGTGCACGCATACACACACACACTGTATAATTCTATTTAAAGAAATTTCAAAAACAGACAGACAAAACAAAACAATTTGTGCTGCCCTGGGCTTGGGCTAGGGGTTGTAGTGAGGGATTGACTGAGGTGAGTTTATATGAAAACTTTTGATTGGTATTATAGAAATATTCCATAACTTGATTTGGGTTTTGATTACACAGGTATATGCATTTGTCATAAATTTGCACATGTAAGAAATGTGCATTTCTCTATACATAAATGCCACTTCATTTAAAAACATTAAAAACCATAGATCAATAATTAGGAAGTAGAAAGTTTAAATCAAAGCAAGGGCCATGTGCTTAATAGCTTGATATGGAGATGCGGGCAGTTTCCCTAGGTAGGCCCCCACCACATTACCATACCTAAAGTTCCTCACCATACAGAAACTCTGGAGTTGACACTGGGTTGAATCCTATGGAAATTAATAGCTTAGAAGAGGACATGCTCTTCAGTGACCAAGAGATCCCTGGGTGATCTAGCCATTTGACCACTGAAACATGCATGCTATCTAAAAGAGAATCTAAAGAATGAAAGGGAGTCTTAGATGGAAACATGTGAAGAGAAGGAAAAGCAGGGAGGGATTAAACCCTTCCATATGGCTTTTCATGGAAACCATTTGTTAGGAATGAAAAAGTATGGCCATAGAACCAGACAGGCATAGTTTATAATTCATGCCTTTTCATGTACTCAAGACTTCATCTGTGAAATGGAGCTTATACAATTTCTTATAAACAATTTAAGTCAGAATTGCAGACAATAGCTATAAATTATCTAGTTCTGTTAGGAACATCTAGTTCAGTGGCTTATACATGGGTAAATGGGAGCTAATATTAACTTTGCTCCATCCTCTGCTATTGCCTCCTGAATAACCATTATAGTTTTACATGGTCTGTGTCCCAACTCTAAATATCAGCTCCATCCCCAGCTCAATGGAAATTCATTTCCTTTTTAATATAACAATGTATGCCCCAAATTAAGACTCTTGACTCTTTTCAATATCTCTTTGAAGAGATGTACTCTTACCTTTTAGGTCTGGCAAATTCCCCCCAAGAACCTTTTCCTCTGCTTAATTCTAAAGTTGCTTACAAGTATTTTATAGATATCTATACAGTAGTGCTGATTAGATGGACTTTGAAATTGAACAGACTTTGCTTCAAAATCTGACTCTATTGCTTAATATAAATGTGAGTTTTTAAAAGATAATCTTACTGAGATTCAGTAAAATGAAGATAATAATAGTATTTACTTCACAAGATTATATTACACAAGGATGGGCAAAAGTAGGTTTACTGTGCCATTGTGACATTCTTTTGAGCTAATAAAGCTATTGCAATAATCAATATTGTAATAATGGAAAATGTCTTTTTCCATGTGAATAACTGCAATCCTAGTTTTTCCTACCCCTGTATATGTATAAAGTATCTAGAATGGTGTCTGGCTCGTAGTGGTTATCTACAAGGTACGTGTTATTAGAATCAAAGTTCTTAACCTGGTCCACCTGTAGCATGGACCCACTTGCTTTGACTTACCTTCTTTTTAAATATATTATCTGTATTATTTAAAAAATTTTATTAATTGATGTCTGGTACCCAGTGAGTATATACGTCTACTCAGTCTGTGCTATGCCTGATCTCCTTTGCCCAGTTGAGACTTCTGATTTGCCTCAGTTTAGATATCACAACTGATCTATTACTTTTCACTTAAGATCCCAAACTATGATACCTGCTTTTCTCTTAGTCAATCTGTACCCTGTTGACTCATCCCTGGTATTCTGGCTGTAACTGTGTATCTGTTTGTCAAGGCCATAACATGACTGACCTGTGACTTGCCTCTGTGACCTGACTGACTTCCCTTGGCCTGCCTTATCTTACTATCACTCTCAATTCAACACCAGCATTGAATTGCTACTTATTTCTTCTGTGTTTTATATTCCCAATTACATTCTATTCTCTTAGGGGGGAAAAGCACATTCTTATGCATTTATTGTTCTTTTTAGTGGCAAGTATATGTTTGGCCAACATCTATATTCTGATTAAATAAAAACCAGTGCTATAGCACTGCCCAAGGTAGTAGTCCCTGCCACATGTGGCTATTTTAATTACAATTAATTAAAATTTGATAAAATAGAGAAATTCAGTTGTTCAGTTGCACTAGCTATGTTTTAGTAGCTCAGTAGCCAATGTGGCTAGTGGTTACTCTCTTGTGGTTCAAATATGGGGTCTAGGCTAGGACATAACAAATGACTTTCAGTGTGCAGAGGGGAGGGGGAGGGGAGGGGAAGGGAGAAGGAGAGGAGAAAGAGGCAAACAAGGAGAACAATTTAGTCAAGAAACTAGCATGGATGACCCCTGGACATGGACAACGGGTGGGATTGACTGTGGATGGGGGCATAGGGAGGGTGGGGAAGGGGAGAGCAGAGTGGGGGGATGAGATAAATGTAATACAACAACAATAAATAGAACTCCCCCCAAAATAAGTTGTGTCTTTTTAAAATTTTTATTTATTATTTTTAGAGAGAGGGGAAGGGAGAGAGACATCAATGTATGGTTGCCTTTCACCTGCCTCCAGCCACGGACCTGGCTGGGACCTGGCCCACAACCTGGTTATGTGCCCTGGCTGGGGAATCAAACCAGTGACCTTTGGGTTTGCTCAGAAGCTGGCACCTTATCCACTGAGCCACCAGCCAGGGCAAGTTGTGGCTTTAATAATAGCGTCTTGAACATCTGCTGGGGAGACAATGTGGAATGTCAGTTGAACTTATTTCTGTTCTGATAGATAAAGGAAGGCCAATAAAACATTACCATTAAGGGTGTGGACTTCAGAGCCAGATGACCTAAATTAAAAGCATTTTAACTGGCATTTAGTGGCCTTGATTAAGTGTCTTAGTTTTTCTGTTCCTGTTTCTCTGTCAATAAAATTTGGGTAATAGTGGTGTATGACTTATATGAAGTCTCATGTGAGAACTCTTATGAGAGAGAGGAAAGAGAGAGAGAGAGAGAGAGAGAGAGAGGATTTAGAATAGTGCCCAGGGCATAGCAAGTCCTATAGGCATGTTTCTTCTTCTTCTTACTTTTCCTTTGGAAACTGGATTTTATTTTTTATTTAATTAAAAACACTTTTAATTATTTTTAAAGATTTTATTTATTATTTTTCAAAGAGAGGGGAAGGGAGAGAGACATCAATGTATGGTTGCCTTTCACCTACCTCCAGCTACCCAGCTGGCTGGAGACCTGGCTTACAACCTGGTTATGTGTCCTGGCTGGGGAATCAAACCAGTGACCTTTGGGTTTGCAGGCCAGCACCTTATCCACGTGCCACCAGCCAAGGCTGGAAACTGGATTTTAGAACAATCATTTGCCAGCAATAAAGTTTTTATAAGTTTGAGAAGAAACAGTGGCTGAAAAAACAAAGATTTGATAGTAATTTGAATACCTGTGATATGTTAGAGGAAAGAGCCAAACATCAGTTTGCATGTCTTACACTTAGGACTTGGTTTGGCTTCCCTAGGGGAGTAGGAAATAGATATATTTTATTTCCATGCTGAGTTTCAAATCCTGGGGAGATCCCCCAAGTGAGAGTGGAACAAAACAGCAAGAGAGTTAGGAATGGTCAGGGGAGAGTATTAGGCTGGAAAATTAGATTGAAAAATAATCTCTTTAAAGATAGCAATTACAGCAGGTGTGGAACACCTGCTGAAAGATATATTGAGAAAACAAGCTAAGTTTTAGTAAAAGGAATGAGCTGGCGGTAGCGTTGGGCAATCAGAAGCTTAGAGAAGCACAAAAAAGTGCAAAAGATACTAAAATTCATTCCTCTTCTCTTTCCCCCTTTCAGTGTTAGCACACTACCCATAAAGACAAGGGGACCATCCCCATGTTGTAATGAGGGTCAAAAATATTTGAGCCTCAAAATATTTCTTTCACTAGCCTAAATCAGGTTTTGGATAAAAGTATTGAATAAGGGTACTCCAAAATATTTGGGTAACTCAAGGGCAGTCTAGTCCCGCTTTTGGTGGCTGGGCTGGAAGATACCCTGGTCAGCCACATTACCCCTTGGTTCCCTTTCTCAACTAAAATCCATCTGACACGCTGTTCCCTAACTCCAACAAAAACTCCTCAGGACAATTTAGTACTTTTCTTGTAGTGGCAATGAATCTGACTGATAAAAATGAAGATGCATTGCCCCCGGTAAAAAATCAAATAATATATCTGGTTAACCTTGCTTGCCCCAAAATAGTGTAAAGTCGCTTGTTATATAATTATTTCCACTTAACAGAGCCTGCTGAATTATGGCCAAAAATATTACAAAGACAAAGGAAAAAAGGATATATTCGGTGAAAAAAAGTTATGATTCAAGCATGAAAAGCAGAAAGGAGTTTGGATAAAGGTAAGTAGCAGAGATTACACTACAGTGATAGTCAGGGCTTAAACATGAAAAACATTTCACTGTGTTTGGGGCAGAGTTGTCAGCACAATAAATATTGGTTAAATAAGCATTAAATGGTTGTGATAAACATTGTGAATTTCATACTGGTGGTGATAAAATATTAGTGGGGACTGGAGAGAAAATTAAGGTTGTAAGATAATTAGTAGAGAGTGTCGACAAGACTTGATTGTGTTTGAATGGATGAGAGCAATGGAGGGATCAGATTGACTTTTTTTTTTGCCACAACCTCTCTTAACATGTGCTATTACTTGTCTTGTTGATAATAGCCAGTCTAACAGGTCTGAGGGAGTATCTCATTGTAGTTTTGATTTATATTTTCCTAATAGCTAGTGAAGTTAAACATCTTTTCATATAGTATCTGTTGGCCGTTTGTATGTCTTCCTGAGAGAAGTGACTGTTCAGGTCATCTGCTCATTTTTTAATTTGGATTGTTTGGTGGTGAGCTGTATGAGATTTTTTTTTTCTAATATATTTAGAATATTAACTCCTTGTTGGAGCTGTTGTTTGCAAATACCATCTCCCATTCACTTGCTTAACTTATGTTTTGTGGTGGTTTCTTTTGATGTACAGAAGCTTTGTAGTTTAATATAGTTCCATTCATTTATTTTTGAGTTTACTTCCCTTGCCTTTGGAGTCAAATTCATAAAATCTTCTTTAAGACCAAGGTCCATAAGTTTAGTACCTATGTTTTTCCCATGTAATTTATTATTTCAGGTCTTTGATCCATTTATAATTAATTTTTAAAATATTTTATTTATTTCCTTTGCCCTTGGTGAAGTATCAGTAAACATTTTTGCGTAGGATATCCAAAAGTTTACTGCCTATATTTTTCTCCAGGACCTTTATGGTGGCACTGCTTATGTTTAAATCCTTTATCCAACTTGAGTTTATTTTGGTGTATGGTGTAAGTTGGTGGTCTAGTTTTATCTTTTTGCAAGTTGCTGTCCAGTTCTCCCAACACCATTTATTGAAGAGACTGTTTGTACTCCATTGGATGTTCCTTCCCCCTTTGTCAAATATTAGTTGACCATAGAGTCCTGGGTTAATTTCTGGGCTCTCTATTCTGTTCCATTGATCTATATGTCTATTCTTATGCCAGTACCATGCTTTTTGATGACAGTAGCCTTGTAGTATTGTTTGAAGTCCAGTATTGTGATTCCTCCTACCTTGTTCTTCATTCTCAAGATTGTGGTGACTATTCGTGGGCATTTTTGGCTCCGTATAAATTTTTGAAGTATTTTTTTCTATTTCTGTGAAGTCTGTCATTGATATTTTAATTGGGATTGCATTGAATATGTAGATTGCTTTGGGTAGTATGGACATTTTAATGATGTTAATTCTTCCCATCCATGAACATGGTATATGCTTCCATTTATTTGTGTCTTCTTTGATTTCTTTCTTCATTGTTCTGTAGTTTTCTGAGTACAGGTCTTTTACCTCCTTAGTTAAGTTGATACTTCACCAAGGGCAAAGGAAATAAAAGAATGAATCAACAAATGGGACTCTATCAAATTGAAAAGTTTCTGTTCAGCTAAAGAAAATATCAGCAAAATTCAAAGGGAACCAACTGTATGGGAAAATATAATTGCCAATGATACCTCAGACAAGGGTCTGATCTCCAAAATATATAAAGAACTAATGTGACTCAACACCAGGGAGACAGACAGCCCAATTAAAAAATGGACAAATGACCTGAACAGACAACTCACTGAGGAAGATATACAAAGGGCCGAGGCATATGAAAGAATGCTCAACATCGCTAGTCATCAGAGAGATGCAAATTAAAACTACATTAAGATATCACCTCACACCTGTCAGAATGGCAATCATCAGCAAATCAACAAACAAGTGTTGGAGAGGATGCAGGACAAAGGGAACCCTCATACACTGTTGGTGGGAATGTAGGCTGGTGCAGCCACTGTGGAAAACAGTATGGGGTTTCCTTCAAAAACTAAAAATGGAACTGCCTTTTGATCCAGCAATTCCACTACTTGGACTATACCCAAAGAATCCTGAAACACCAATTCGTAAGAACCTATGTACACCTATGTTCATAGTGGAACTATTTACAATAGCCAAGTGCTGGAAACAACCTAAGTGCCCATCAGTGGATGATTGGATCAAAACACTTTGGTACATTTACACAATGGAATTCTATATAGCAGAAAGAAAGAAGGAACTTGTACCCTTTGCAACAACATGGATGGAACTGGAGAGTGTTATGCTTAGTGAAATAAGCCAGTCAGTGAAGGACAAATATCTTATGATCTCACCCATTACAGGACAATAATGTGCAAAACTAACAACAAGCAAAACAGAACCAAGTATATGAATACAAGGAATAGGCCTTCAGTGGTCAGGGAGAATGGGGTTAGGGGGAGTGGGGAGGCAGAGGCAAAGAAGGGGAACAGCTTAGACAAGAACCTAGTATAAAGGAACCATGGACATGGACAACAGGTGGGATTGACTTTGGGGGGCATGGGTGGGTGGGGAGGGGGACAGAGGGGAGCAAAAAGGGGATGGATGTAATACAACAACAATAAAATTAAAAATAATAATAATAATAAAAGAAAAGAAAAGAAAAGTAAATAAAGTCCTAGACAGAAAGTTGCCTCAGAGGATTTTTTAAAAATTATTTATTTATTTATTATTTTTAGAGAGAAGGGTAGGGAGGAAGGCAGAAAGGATTGGCACCATTTATTGAAGAGGCTTTCTTTTCACCATTGGATGTTTTTGACTCCTTTTCAAAAATTATTTTCCTATAAACATGTGATTTTATTTCTGGGTTATCAATTCTGTTTCATTGGCCTGTGTGTGTTTTGTGTGTTTTTCCTGGTAATGCCATGCTGCTTTGATTATTATTGCTCTGTAGTATAATTTAAAGTAATGTGATATCTCAGACTTTGGTCTTTTTTCTGAGGACTGTTTTCATTATTTGGTGTCTTTTGTGGTTCCATAAAAATATGATAATATTTTTGTTTTATTTTTTTTAAATGTCATTGGAATTTGGCCCTGGCGGGTGGCACAGTGGATAAGGCACCAGCCTGCGAACCCGAAGTTCGCTGGTTCAATTTCCAGCCAGGGCACAATAACCAGGTTGTAAGCCAGGTCTCCAGCCAGGTCTATAGCTGGAGGCAGGTGAAAGGCAACCATACATTGATGTCTCTCTCCCTCTCTGCATATCTCCCTTCCCCTCTCTCTAAAAGTAATAAATAAATATTAAATAAATAAGTAAATGTCATTGGAATTTTTATCAGAATTGCATTAAAACTGTATATTTCTTTGGGTAATATGGACATTTTAACTTTGTTCATTCTTCCAATCCATAAACATGGAATATTTCTTTATTTCATTGTGTCTTTTCTGGTCTTTTTCATGTTTTGTCAGTTTCAGTATATAGGTCCTTCACCTCATTTGTTAAGTTTATTCCTAGGTATTATATTCTTTTTGTTGCTATTGTAAAGAAATTAGGTTTTCATTTCTTTTTCTGAAATTTTATTGTTAATGTGTTGGAATGCATTGGATTTTTGTACAGAGATTTTGTATCCTGCAACTTTCATTCACTTCAGGTGGGAGTGTAAACTGGTACATTTTTGAGGTTTCTCAAAAAGTTAGGAATAGGATTACCACATTACCCAGCAATCTCCCTTCTGGGTATCAAAATAATTTAAGAACATTGATCAGAAAGATAGATGTACCCCTATATTCATTGAGGCATTATTCACAGTGGCCAAAACATGGACACAATGAAAGTATCCCACAATAGAGGATTGGATGAATAAGATGTGGTATGGATATACAGTGGAATACCACTCAGCCATAACAAAAGATGAAATACTGCCATTTGTGACAACATGAACAGACCTTGGGAATACTGTGCTAAGTGAAATAAGTTAGTCAGAAAAAAGCTAAGAAACATATGATTTCACTCAGATATGGGATGTAAAACTGAAACTCATAGCTACAGACAATAATATGATAGTTACCAGAAGGAAGAGGGTGGGAGCAGTAAAGGGTAAAGTGGTCCAAATATATTGTAATGAAAGACAATTTGGTTTTAGGTGCTGGGCACACAGTGCAATATACCCATCATGTATCATAGAAATGTACACTTGAAATATATGTAGTCTTATTAACCAATGTTACCCCAATAAATTTAATTTAAAAGTAAAAGAATTTTTTGAAATTTGACTCCCAAATTTCTGATATGAACAACATCATAAATAGTGATATGAGTCACTGAGAAGACTGGATAAGAAATAAATTTGAAGTGGGGGTAGATATTAACTATTTTTGGAAAATGTTGGGTATGAGCTACCTGTGGGTCATTCAAGTGAATATTTTTTATCAGGAAGCCAGATGAAATGAATTTGAGTCTCAGAAAATATAACAGAGCAAAAGAGACCAATTTGGAAAATGATTAGCAAAAGTCAGAAGAGTAGATGGTATTTTCTAATAAGAATTTAGTAAAATATATCAAGGAAGAAGCCTGGAGTTTATCAATATTTAAATAATGAATAAAGTAACATGAGCTACTGAAAGAGAGTGAGGAGAATTAGTACAAGAGATTTGATAAGAGCCGAGAAAAAATGGTGCTACCAATATCACCAAAATATTTACCAAAAATGGTGGCAGTGAAATATATGGCATATGCAAATAAAATATTTTGCATTTAAAGGTAATTGGTGAGCTTAGATAATTTCAATAGCAAGAGTATTTCAGTAACCAGATTATATTGGGTTAAGACAAAAGTATGGACAGTGAGTATTGATTATTAATGAAAGATCTTTTACTATGATGAGGTGAAGAGAGAAAGAATTTGCTTGAGGGAGGTAGAGTATTGAGTGTCTATGGTACCTTTTATTGAATTTAGACTTTTAAAATTTATACATGGAGAAGACTTTAACATGTTTTTTCACTGGTTGAATGAATCTATTGCTTGGTTTTGAGAACGTAAGAATGTGGCATTCTTTCCTTTACAGAAAGAACATAGAAATGAAATTTTGACTGAGGTCACAAAAGCTACAGCACTATGGGAGTGAGCCATGCCTGAAAATTTCATCTGGTGCATGAGTGATCATTAATTGCCTCCTGGATTGAGCATTAATGAGAATGCTGTGGTGACCATTAATTAGGAGATGTTTGCAAGATCAGAAAGAAGTGCTCACTCTTGGGAAATTAAATGGATGACATTAGAGGACACTGGCTCCTAACAAGAATAAAGAGGGGGAAATTAATGAAATGAAGCCATGAATAAAAAGATATCATGAAATGGCATCTAAGCAGTTGAAAGAAATCAGAAATTTGCCATCTTGAAATGACCATTAAGTCTGTATAAACAAGCAAAGGAAAATGTAGGGTTGAAGTAGTTATTTTAAAATGTCTAGGACCTTGATCTGGCTGGTGAGGCTCAGCGGATTGAGTGTCCAACTGAAAACTAGATGGTCACTGATTCGATTCCCAGTCAGGGTGCGTGCCTGGTTTGCAGGACAGGGCTCTGGTTGGGGGCATACAAGAAGCAACAGACATTGATGTTTCTCTCCCTCTCTTTCTCCCTCCCTTCCCTTCTCTATAAAAATAAATAAAATATTTTAAAAAATTAAAATAAGCCCTGGCTGCTGTGGCTTAGTGGATTGAGCACCAGCCTGCGAACCCAAAGGTTGCTGGTTTGATTTCCAGTCAGGGCACATACCCAGGTTGCAAGCCAGGTTTCCAACCAGGTCCCCAGCTGAAGGCAGGTGAAAGGCAGCCATACATTATGTTTCTCTTCCTTTCTTCCTCCCTTCCTTCCCCTCTCTCTAAAAATAACGAATAAAATCTTTTTAAAAACTTTTTTAAAAGCCTATGTCCCCAGCCCAATTTGAGAAAAGAAAAATTTATAAAATCAGTCAGGATCTCTTAGGAGTGTGTGGGGCTTGGGGTCCATCCTTGGGGTTTGTGGGACTCAGAAACAATCGCACTACTAGCTACCTATCATATTCTACTGATCTTCACCCCCAAGTTTATCTGGAAGATACTGGATTATAAGGTACATAAAATGCAACCTAAAAGAAATACTAAACAAAAGCCTTTACAAAGGGCCTTCTTGTGTGTGTAGTTCCAAGGAGTAGGAGCAGTTTCTTCACTTGCATGAAAGCCTGTTTTATGCAAGTGAGCTTCTGGCGGTTTCCTTCACTTTAGCATCAGGTGGGATCCATGTTCTCCCCTCAGCTATACTCTTAATGTATAACTTCTCTTGGGTATCTTTTACTTTCCTTAAATGTTGCCCTTGCTTGATAGCTGGGACATTTAGAGAACATAATTAAAGACCGTGGTATATGCATTTAGAATCAGATGTGTAGATTGGCACAGCTTATTGCTTTTGGTAGCTTTTGGACAAGTTCCTTCAAGACTTGGAGAAGCACAATTCCCATTTTTTATTTATTTGCACATATTCTGTCTATATGTATATATTAAGCAGCAACTTTGTTCCAGGCATTGTGCTAGGCACTAGGGATATAGCAATGAATGAGACAGGTGATATACTATTGGAAATTCTGGCCACAGATGTTTCTTTTGCCTTTATCTCTTGGCTCAGCATCTGATAGCACCAGATCCTCTTTTGGACTTGACCGTTTTGTCCGGCTCTGTTACCTGACTTTATGCTGACCCACTCAATCTGCCTGCTCACTGATTTGCCTCATTATTGCATTTACCTCTTGCGTCCTAGAGATGGGCCTTGAGACACAGGGCACTCTGCTACTAGAGCTTTGCCAACCTGAGGGAGGTACCAGTACGAGAAAGCTAGTTTGCATCAATCTTGTTTGCACAGGCTGTATTGCCAAATTTTGGACAGAGAAGCATCACAGAATTAGAAGTCAGGAAGAGGCTAAGGCTCAGGTGCTAGCTATTGGTCCCAGGGCCCTTTATAAACTTTGAGACAATAGGCAAGTGAATACAATCTTTTCTCTACAACTCCATTTGCACAATTAAAGAGTTAAACTAGATAAGTACTTCTCAATATTTTCATTATGGACTACCCTTTTTATTATCAAAGACTTCCACAGACTCCCATAATAGTGATATGCATTTAATGTATCTATGAGTTGAATACTTAATGACAGTAAGACTATAAACTGAATGCATTCTTTAATAATTTTAGCATCGTATGCACAGTTGAAAAATATAGTACTTTGTTCATTTTTTTTAAAGTTTTTTAAGCAGGAGCCTTACTAAGAGGTAAAAGAACAACAATAAAGAGTCAAGGTCTCTGCTTTCAAAATTCATGATCCATAGGGGAGATAGATAAGTTAACAGATAGTTGAAGGGTGATAGGTAGTATCATGTAAGTATAGGGTGCTCTAGCAGTTCAGAAAGGGAGTAACTAATGTAGACTGAGGGAATCAAAGAAGGCCTTCTTATGGACTCCATGTCTAAGCTAAGGCCCAAAGTATCAGTAGGGGTTAGCCAGATGAGGAGAAGGGGTCAAAGGAGTTTCAGTTTAAGAATAAGCAAGGCTATTATTTATTCTGATTATAAAGGATCCTGATACATATAGGTTCTTGTGATAGCATCTTACTTCAGGGATCTTTAATGAATAGGATAAAATCTGGTGGGATAAATAAATATACATTAAGATTCCTCCTAATTCCTACAATTGCTGATTCTGCAACTATAACTTTTACTTAATATGCCAAATATTAAGTATGGCATATTAAGTATATGGCATCCAATATTTTGTATGCCAAAAAGTCATGGGGATGTAAAGTATGGCATAGGGAATATAATCAGTACTATTGTAATAACTATGTATGGTGTCATGAATACTAGACTTAACAGGGGGATCACTTTGTATTTATATAAATGTTTAATTACTATGTTGTACACCTGAAACTAATATAATATTGTATGTCAATTGTAATTTAAAAATAAAAAATTAAAGTAAAATATGTGAACAAAGCAGGACAACCAATAATTCTAGACAATGAGATTTCAGTTAAGTCGCATTTTTTTTTAGAGTCCTTGCCAAGGTGTTCTGTCTTTGCTATCTGTGGTCCTCAGGATCAGTGGCTTTGCAATATGTATTTTCTGTTCTTGTCCATTCGAGCCTTGGAGTGAAGACTTTGTGAGATGTCCCGTGTGTCTCATAGCTGATAAAGGGGTGAAACTTTTGAACAGGATTAACTACAAATTTGTGGATCACAGTTTGGCACAAAAAGAATATATGAGCTCCTTGTTATAAAGTTATTAAGAATTTCATGTGGCAACCATAGTGCATTACAAAATTATAAGAACTTTGTTTGTGTGTAGTCCTGGGTAACGGCACATGATGCACACCAATGAAGTCAGCCCTTCTTTTCAGAAGACTTTATAGGGAGTTTGGAGATATGGAAAAAATAAAACAGAGGATACTTCCCCACTACCACTAATAGCATATGTGACTGTGCTCAGAGCCCACAGGGCCAAATCTGTAGTCAGGATTTTATACACGACATCTCTTTACATAGCTCTTGGCTTACTTCTGTGTGGCCAGAAACTAGCTAATTTTCCTTCCCTGCCTTAAGTGTCAAATAGTGTGAGCACATTTACACAATAGGTTCCAGGTCAAGTTTCAGTTCTTTCCATGCCCAGAGAAGAAAAGTACCCCCTTACTCTCAAATGGACCAATTTCTATGTTCTTATTTCCTTCCTCAAGACCTGTTATTTAAAAAAATGACTGCTAATGGGAATGTCAAGTCTTTTGAAAGGGCAATTCTAGCTCTCCATTGGTTGAGACTTTGTAGAGTTGCATTTTTATTCTTTAGCCCTAAAAGCAGTGACATCAGAAGGTGATTTATTAAACATCAGTGCATTTCCCAAAGTATGAATCTTTTGGTTTCAAGATAAAAAGTACAACAATACTACTAATTCAATCTAATTTCAGCCATGTAAGCCTATTTTGGTTCTCATTTTTTAAAGAGACTTGAGAAGCATGTAAAGATCACATCTGTGCCTCTTTTCTGTAGTTCTCTAGGTATTAACTAAAGCTATCCAGTGAGAAACTGCTAAACACACTTCCATATCTCCAAATGAACAAGCAACAATTCATGTGCAGTGTAGTATAAATTTATAGAAAGTCACAATCCTACCATCCCAAACACAATAAAGTCTGAAGATATAGACCTGACTCAATCATATATAACAATTTTCAATACTGAAAAGAACAATTACTTCTGAGCCTAAAATGAGGATCCCCATTTCCCCACATCCTCAGCAGCACTTGTTGGTTGATGTGTTCATAATGGCCATTCTGACAGGGGTGAGGCAGTATTTCATTGTGGTTTTAATTTGCATGTCTCTGATGGTTAGTGATGTAGAGCATCATTTCATCAATTTGTCTTTCTTTTACTTTTTAATTGGGAGAGAGAGAGAGAGAGAGAGAGAGAGAGAGAGAGAGAGAGAAGGAAAGAGAGAATGGATTTGCTTGTTCACCTATTTATAGTATAATCATTCACTGATTTCTTTTTAAAAATAGATTTTATTTATTTTTTAGAGAGAGGGGAAGGGAAAGAGAAAGAGAAGGAGAAAGAGAAAGAGAAAGAGAAAGAGAAAGGGAAAGAGAAAGAGAAAGAGAAAAAGAAAGAGGGAGAGAAACATCAATGTGTGGTTATCTACTGCATGCCACTAGCTGGTTACCTGGACCACATCTCAGGCATATACCCTGACTGGTTTATGGGCCAGCACTCAATCCACTGAGCCACACCAGCCAGGCCTACAGTTTATTTTGTACTGGTTTCAGGTGTACAGCATAGTGGGTACACAATCATATAATTTATAAAGTATGTGAAGGGAAGGATGAAGGCCATTTAAAAGAGTAGTTAATCCTAAATTTCTTTAAATTGGTGTCAGGGAGGAATGAGGCAGGGACATATGCCTTCCTCTGCCATTCCCATACACCACAACAAGTATACATAATTACATATAGGCAAACCTTGGAGATACTGTGGGCTTTGTTCCAGACCACTGCAGTGAAGCAAGTATCACAACAAAACAAATCAAAATCTCTTTGCTGGTGGAAGGACTTCAATTTAAAACAAAATGAAGCATCTGGAAAGTGCAACAAAGCAAAGTGCAATAAAACAATGTATGTCTATATATAATTACATAATTACCTTTCACAAATATGTATTGCACATTATTTATACTATATATATTTGAATTCAGGTTAGATTTATTGAAATAATAAACATTAAAACCTGTCTTGCAGGAGAGAAATTGGCACATGAAGCTTGAGACATGTATAAAGAAGGAAAAGAAAAGTCAATCAGTTGTTCAGGATAGAAGGGCAAGGTATAAAGGTTACTTGAATGTATACCATTATAAACACTAGGCAGAATATCATCTCCATCTCTTTAGTTACTCTGTAAATTTTAGAATTTTTCCTTTAAAATTAAATGTCTCAGCCCTGGCTGGTGGCACAGTGGATAGTTGCCAGCCTGCGAACCCAAAGGCCGCTGGTTCGATTCTCAGCCAGGGCACATAACCAAGTTGCAAGCCAGGTCTCCAGCCAGGTCTGTAGCTGGAGGCAGGTGAAAGGCAACCGTACATTGATGTCTCTCTCCTTCTCTGTCTCTCTCCCTACTGCCTCTCTAAAAATAATAAATAAAGTATTTAAAAATAAATAAAAATTAAATTAAATGTCTCTCTTTGACATGAGCAGGTCATAATTCATTTGTGGTTGCCAGTAGATAAATGTATCTTCAAAACTAGGGTGCCTGGTGTTTGAGCAGATATCTTGATACACACATGCATAAGGCTTTCTATCTTTATGAAAATCACCATTAATCATGGTTATTATGGTCTTGGTGTATTTTTAAATTTATACATTGGTGTCACACTAAGTTCCCTGGTTTATGGTTTTATTTTAATTAATTATTTATTTTTAAAAATTGTATTTTGTTTATGCTATTATAATTGTCCCAATTTCTCCATTTGTTCTCCTTCACCAGCCACCCCAACTCCCACACCATTGTCCATGTCCATAGGTCCATGGGTCATGCACATATATTCTTTGGCTAATACCTTTACCTTTATTCATCCAGTTCTCCCTTTACCCCTCCACTCTGACAGCTATCAGGTTGTTCCATGTATCCATGCCTCTGATTTTGTTTTGCTCATCAGTTTATTTTATTCATTAGATTTTACATATAAGTGAGGTCATATGGTATTTGTCTTATACTGACTGGCTTAATTCATTTAGCATAATAATCTCCAGGCCCATCCATATTGTCACAAAAGATAAGATTTCCTTTTTTAATTTTTTATGGCTGAGTAGTATTCCATCATGTGAATGTACTACAGCTTTTTTATCCACTCATCTACTAATGGACGCTGGGGCTGATTCCAGATCCTGGCTCTTGTAAATAATGCTTCAATGAACATAGAGGTGCATGTAATTGTTTGAATTAGAGTTTCAGTTTCTTATGATTCTTTGATTGAGTATCAATCAAAAGGCAGTTCCATTGTTAATTTTTTGAGGTATTGCCATATAATTTTTCACTGACTATACCAGTCTGCATTCACACAAATAGTACACTAGAGTTCCCTTTTCTCCACATCCTTGCTGGCACTTGTTGTTAGTTGACTTATTATTTATTGATTGATTGATTGACTGATTATGCTGTTACATTTGACCCATTTTCTTTTCCCTTTGCTCCCCTCTGCCTAGCATTCCCCTTCCTCCAGAAACCTACTCCACACTTAGCTCATGTCCATACATCACACATGTGAGTTCTTCGCCTTTACCTTTTGCTATACTATTCTTAACATCTCCTTGTCTATTCTTCACCCACCAGCTGTGCTTCACTTCTTAATCCCTGTAATTTTCCCACTTCTTCCCCTTCCCCCTCCCAGCTGACACCCCTTCATATGTTCTCCATATTTTTTATTCTGTTCCCTCTCTGGTTGTCTGCTTAGTTTTGTTTTTATTTTTTAGATTCAATTTTTGATAGTTGTGAGTGTTCTATAGTCACTCAATTCTCCCACTGGCACCTAGATTTGCTCCCTCTTTTGGGCCACACTTCTCTGTCTCCTCAGTTTGACAGCTTTCTGCATTTGCCCCTGTGTCTTAGGTAGTTCTATACTTGTTAATTGTAAGTGGTGGAGCCTTAGGAATTCATCAGTGCCAGGTGACCGGTTTCATCAAGTTGTGGTGCTTTATGTAGGAGAGGGGTCTGAGAGGGAACAATGCCTCTTGCCTGTTGAGATCCGCAGTTTTTTCCTCCACCCCAACCCCCACTGGTTTTCACAGTCAGAAGCAAGCAATATGGCTCTGTTTTTCCCAGCACTAGAACCATGGGCTGCACAGTCTGGCCCTGGGGTCACTTTCCAGGTTTACATGTATGACTGTGTTTTTCACTGTGGCCTCAGTCCCTGTGCCACCACCACAGGTGCTGACTCTATTTTCCCCAGCACTGGAACTGTGTGTGTGTGGCTGTGTGATTTGGCCCTGGGATTGCTTCCCAGGTTTAAATATATGACTGCGTTTTTCACTGTGGCCTCAGTCCCTGAGCCGCCACAGCTGCTGGCTCTATTTTTCCTGGTGCTGGAAGCACAGGCTGTGCCATCTGGTCCCGGAATCACATCCCAGGTTTAAATATATGACTGTACTTTTGGTTGCGGCCTCAGCTTCGGTGCTGCCACTACTGCTCCCCTCCCTGGCTCCACACCTTCTACCTGTTTGAGTATTTCTTCACTTCTTCATTTGTTGTACTTCCATGTAGTTCATTTTTCTGAAATTTATGAATCGTTTTTGTTTAATTTTGAGGTAGATGTAAATTTCTTCTAACTGTGAGGAAGACACAGCATCACTGCTTATGCTTCCATCTTGGCCAGAAGTCCCAATGTCTGATTTATTGATGATAGCTATTTTGACAGGTGTGAGATGGTATCTCACTGCGGCATTGATTTCCATTTGTCTGATGATTAGTGATGTTCCACAGTTTTTCATATGCCTATTGGTCATTAGTGTGTCTTAGTTGGAGAAATGTCATTTCAAGTCCTTTGATAACTTATGAACTGGGTTGTTTGCCTTCTTAATGTTGAGTAGTATAAATTCTTTATATATTTTAGAAATTAATCTCTTATCAGATGGATAATTTGCCAATATGTTATCTCATTTAGTGGGTTCCCTTTTCATCTTCTTGATGTTTCTTTTGCTGTGCAAAAGCTTTTAAATTTAATGTAGTCCATTTGCTTACTTTTTTCCTTTGACCAAGGAAATAGATATGCAAAAATGTTGCTATGAAAAATGTCTGAATTTTACTGCCTATGTTTTCCTCTAAGATTTTTAGTTTCATGACTTTATTTAAAGATTTAATTCATCTTGAGTTTATTCTTATGTATGGTGTCCCACGTGGTTTAAATTTCTTTGCTGCATGCAAACATTTTTTCCCAACACCATTTATTGAAGAGACTGTCTTTATCCCATTTGTACATTCTTGCCTCCTTTTTCAAATATTAATTAACCATAAAGGCATGGGTTTATTTCTGGGCTCTATTTTGTTCCTTTGCCTTATGTGACTGCTCTTATGCCAATACCATACTGGTTTTGAATAGTATTGCTTTGTAATATAGTTTGACATCAGATCATTTGATAATTCCAACTTTGTCTTTTTTCTCAAGATTGCCAAGTTTAGTTGGGGTCTTTTTGGTTCCATATAAATATGAGGAATATTTTTTTTAGATCTGTGAGATATGTCATTGGTATTTTAATAAGAATTGTGTTGAATCTAGTGATTACTTTGGGTAGTATGGACATTTTAACGATGTTAATTCTTCTAGCCCATGCATACAGCATATCCTTCCACTTATTTATGCCTTTCTAAATTTGTATTTTCAGGCTCCTATATTTTTCTGAGTACAGGTTCTTGGTTAAATTTATTCCTAGGTACCTAATCATTTATTTGTTGCATCAGTAAATTGGATTATTTTTTAGCTTCTCTTTATTGTAGTTCATCAAATGACGTTGATTTCTGAATATTGAATTTATATCTTGCTACTTCATCAAATTCATTTATTAGGTCAACGTTTTTTGTGTGGAGCCTATAGGATTTTGTAGGTACTCTATCATATCTTTTACAAATAATGACAGTTTTACTTCCTCCTTGCCAAGTTGTATGCCTTTTTATTTCTTCTTCCTCTCTGGTCATTGTGGCTGGGATTTCCTGTACTATGTTAAATAAGAGTAATGAAAGCAGACATCCCTATCTTGTTCCTGATTTTAAGGGAAATACTTTTAGACTTTGGTCATTGAATGTAATATTGGTTGTAAGTTTTTCATATATGGCCTTCATTATGTAGAGGTATGATATCTCTATTTACATGTTACTGAGAGTTTATAAAATCATTAATGGATGCTGGATTTTATGAAAAGCTTTTTCTGCAGTCATTGATCTGATCATGTAATTTTTATCTTTCATTTTATTTATGTGTTGTATCACATTTATTGATTGAAAATGTTGTACCAACCTTGCATCTTTGGAATAAATCCCACTTGATCAAGATATACAATGTTTTTAATGTATTGCTGGATCTGGTTTCCTAATATTTTGTTGAGGATTTAGCATCTATGTTCAGCAGAGATCTTGGCCTGTAGTTTTCTTTCTCTTTTGTCTTTATCTAGTTTAGGAATTAGGATAATATTGATCTCATAAGAGTTTGGAAGTCTTCCCTCCTCATGAATTTCTGTATAGTTTCAAAAGGATAAATGTTAATTCTTCTATGAATGATTAGTAAAATTTTCTTGTAAAGCCATCTGGTCCAGGACTTTTATTTCCTGGGAAATTTTTTTATTACTGTTTCAGTTTCATTAGTTTTTATCAGTCTATTCAGGATTTTTGTTGAACTTTTCCTAAATTTTTGGAAGACTCTACTTTTGCAAATTTATACCTTTTATCCAGATTGTTCAAATTTCTTGGCATATAACTGGTCATTGATATAACAGAACTTCTGTTATATCCATTGATACTTCTCTTTCATTTTTCATTTTATTTATTTGGATCCTCTCTTTTTTTCCTTGATGCATCTGGTTAAGCTTTCATTAATTGTTTTGATCTTTTTAAGGAACCAGCTCCTGGTTTCATTGATTTAATTTTTTTTAATCTCTACATCATTAATTTCTGCTCTGATCTTTATTATTTCCTTTCTTCTACATACTCCATACATTTTAGTTGTTGTTTTTCTAGTTCTTTTAGGTGTAGGGTTAAATTGTTTATTTGAGATTTTTCTTGCTTCCTGAGTTAGGCCTATAATGTTATAAACTTCCCTCTTGGACTGCTTTTGCTCTTTCCCATAGTGTTTTGGGTGTTCGTGCATTCTCATTTGTTTCCAGGTAATTTTTGTTTTCTTCCTTGAGTTTATTAATAACACATTCATTATTTAATAACATGCCATTTAGCCTCCATATATTTGAATGTTTTTGATTATTTAAAAATTGAGGTTGATTTCTAGTTTCATGCCTTTATGATCTGAGAATATGCTTGATATAATATCAATCTTCTTGAATTTGTTAAGAGTTATTTTGTATTCTAATATATAGTCTATATTCAAGAATATTCCATGTGGGCTTCAGTAGAATGAATATTGTGCTGCATTTGGATGAAATGTTCTATACATATCAAATAAATGCAGTTAATCTAATGCATTAAGATCAATGTTTCCTCGTTGATTTTTTTGTCTGGAAGATTTATTCATTGAGGACAGTGGGGTGTTAAAATCCTCTATTATTACTGTATTGCTGTTGATCTCTTTCCTAAAGTCCATTAAGATTATCTTTATAAGCCCTGGCTGGTGGCTCAGTGGATAGGTGCCGGCCTGCGAACCCAAAGGTCGCTGGTTTGATTCCCCAGCCAGAGCATGTAACCAGGGTCCAAGCCAGGTCTCCAGCCAGGTCTGTGCCTGGAAGGCAACCATACATTGATGTTTCTCTCCCTCTCTGCCTCTCTCCCTTTCCCTCTCTCTCTGGAACTAATAAATAAAATCTTTAAAAAATGTTAAAATTGTGCAAAAATTATATTAAAAAAGATTATCTTTATATATTTAAGTGCTCCTTTTTGGGGTACATATATGCTTACAAGGGTTATATCTTGTTGTTGGATTGATCTTTTTAATATCTTATAGTGACTTTCTTTGCCTCTTGTTAAGGCTTTTGTTTTGAAGTCTATTTTGTCAGATGTAAGTATGGCTTACCCCAGCATTTTTGTGTCCATTTGCATGCAATATTTTTTTCCATCCCTACAGTTTCAACCTCTGTAAATCTTTTGTTCTGAATTTTGTCTCTTGTAGACAGCATATATATGGTTCATGTTTAGGAAACATGTTTAGTTCCATTTAGCTAGGCTGTCTTTTAATTGGCAGATTTAATCTAATTGGAGGTTATTATTGATAGGTACTTATTCATTGCCTTTTTCCTCATTTATACCTATGTTTCACTTTCTATTCTTCTTGAAGCAGTATTTTTAAA